>JAHZNF010001621.1:0-20174 GCA_027744215.1 Troglopedetes dispersus
GCGCACCACGCAAAAGGGAAGCAGAACAATAAGCGAGTGAATTAATGGATTTCACATTATGCATATATACATACATTATATTATTCTGAATTAAAATATGTTTGCGCCAATTTTTACTTCATATATGCACAAGTAGTCACTAATGAAGAAAAAGCGCATGCTGAAAAAAGGATATAAAATTCCTCGTCAATGCGATAAATGACAGAGTTCCATTGAGTAATTAAAAGTTAACTGTTTCAAAGGGGAAACTTTTTTATTTCATGTTGTAAATCGAGAGGCATAAATGAAGTTTATTGCACATGGACTATATAACATGGAATATTAATGGCCAGCACAAAAGATGCTTGTCGAGGTGGTGGAAATAATAGCAATGTGCATGAGAGAATCCAAGCGGTTCAATCATGCACGAGGAGATGCATCTGTGAAGTACAAAAAAAATTATTTTAACGAACGTAATGATGGCTATTGTAAAATTGTATATTAGTTTATAAGGTTCTGATGGATTATGATAAATGGCACATTTTTAGAGGAAATTATGTTTTAGATTAAGTAAAGAAGGTTACACACCACACACTCACATCGTCACCCCTTAAAACCTTCCCCTTTGTGGATTTTGATGTATTATTTTTTAAATGGAGGTACATATGTGAATTCAACCACTTGTTTGTGGTTTTAAATTGAATTATTTAATACAATGGGATCTATTGTAGAAAAAGAATAAATACACAAGTGAAGAGTTAAGGTAAGCAACACATGCCACGATGACATTCACCTGTCAGGATGAGAGCGCATTTAATTGTGACTACTTGAATCTACTGTACCTTTTCTTTCTTGAACACAAAGTTTAAAACACGAAGCATAAAAAATAATTTTCTACGCTAGTGGTAGTATACATTCATGCACATATTGTAAAAAAAAGTTTGACGAAAGGTCCATCAACTTTTATGAGACAATAGCATGTCATCAGAAAAAAAAACTTCATTCATGCTAACTAGCACAAAAAACATGAACTGTTGTTTTATTTTTCAGATCGTTACCAACATGAAAAAGTGTAGAGAACGCGTCCAGATAGGAGTGCTTATTTAAAAACTCTACAGTAACACACTGTAAATTCCTGTGGGGGTTTGTCTTCTCAGCAGAAAAAGTGACAGCAAGGGGCATACCAATAACTTTTGAAAGAAATTCCAGTTTTTATTCGTAGAATTTCTACAACACTTGATATGACACAAGTGGCAACTCAGCTTCACAAAGGTTTATGTGGCACAAAGTTTACCGGAACGCTCGCCTGTAATAGTATAGCTCTTCATGATGAAATATTCTTCGTTTACAATGCACTTCACAGTAGAAATATAGCGAGACTGTGTAATCAAATATTCTGTGGGGGGAATGTGAGATAAGTTGATAAAGGGTAGCAAAACCTCACTTTGCCTTTCAAGTGAAAGCATACCGCACGCCAAGTTGCTCATTTGTAGGGAGAAAATGACACACCTGATAAAATTATTATTTGCTACAGATGTCAAAATTTAGGATTGACTGATTGTCACGGTAGGACCGTGTGCAAAGGAGAACTGAGGGGTGCCTTGTTTGTTTCAATTTTGGAACCTTTGTGAATTGGGCCAAATGTCACATTTAAACACTGGTTACATACAAATCTAGCAATTTTTACCCAATTTTGATAACAACTTAAGCGAAAATTCACAGTTCGTGTCCATTCTGCTTATTGCATAAGTGTCAGTTTCGAGAAAGATTTAATTGAAATGTGGAAAACTGCGTTTTCGAAGTACATGTAAGTTTTTTCAGTGTCTTTTAACGAATTTTTTTGTGTATTGCGAACATAGTTGAAACTTTAATCCTCAGTGGAGACGGTGAAACCCATTAACAGCTTTCCTTCCTTCAAAAGTTTTCACGTCTCCAATCATTTTACAAAAACGTATAAAAATATAACGGGGAGCATTCACTATTTATTCATACAGAATGGTTTGGCCAACCCATCTCTCACAAACGAGGGCTGAGAAATAAATGAGCTGTAGACTTACTAATCCAGTAGCCGTGCCTTTTTATCCACCCAGGCACATGTCGTACAGCATTTTTTTGTAAAAAAACAGATAAATATTTGATGAGAACCTTTACAGCAAGCAACTCAACGTCAACAACAATGGCAACCTGTGAGCTCACCTTTTTTCACCTGACAAATGGTTATTAGGAGTAATCTACCTGTGAAAAGGGAGGCTGTCCTGTCTATTTCACTTGTCTCATTAGCAGTCGGCTGTAGAATTGTTGTAGTCATCATATCTGAGGTGAAAACCATGCCTAACCCGTCATCATGTGAATTATCAGAAAAGGAGCATATTAGTAAATGGACAGGCGGAAAATTCATGAAATATGGGTTTCTCTCTGCTCCCCAACGTAGAAATGTATTATGTAACCCGTATTCCCTCACAATCCTCCTTATCGTGTCTTGTTCTATCCCTTCTTGAAGAAGAAACCTAGCGCGAGAGAACCAAGCAAAAATCTTACCATCCTGTAAAGACTCCTCGGGAAAAGTTGACAGACACGATTGTCATTTCTTGGAAAATTGTCTAGCTGCTTGTAAACTTGTATATATCTGTTTTAAGGAAACGGGAATAGTGTCATTTTCACTTACAAGATTAAATATTAAAAATAGCTGGTCTCAATTTCCTCATGTTTTTTGTTGTTTTACAGAACTTATCAACAATTACCAAGACGTGCCTGCGCCCGCTGCGCAAACGGAATCGGTTCTCACGAACTCATAATGCGAGCTAAGGATCTAGTCTATCATCTCAACTGCTTTGTCTGTGTTGTTTGTTTACGTGTTCTCAATAAAGGTGAGTTATTTTAAGTAATTGCAGTTGTGTGGTGGTGATGCGGGAATGTCATGAGCGGAAGAAAAAATGTCAATGAGCTACAGTTCATTTTGTCAACATAGATTGCCTTTCTAACGACAGTCTTAATTAATTACGGTTTGATTTGATAGGTGATCACTTTGGGATGCGGAATTCTTCATTGTATTGTACTAAACATTACGAGATGGTTTTGGATGACAACTCTGCCTCATCTCCTCCACCACCTCACTTGGCACCAAGTAGTCCTCACCATCACCACAATGCTCACCACCACACACCCCCTCCACACCATCCTACTCACCCTACCTCCGCGTTTTTCAATGGAGCTGGTTCCGGCCAAAAAGGGAGGCCGAGGAAGCGGAAGGATCCAACCGTTGACGGAAACATGCGTTCCATCATAGAACTGGGTGCTACCACTCCTCCAGCCATGCAACATTTAACTCAAAACTTAGGTAAGGCGATAATAAGAACTTCTTTCCTAAGAAAAAACGAATAAGTTGGCGTGTGGCTTGGAAGAAAAAGTTTAACAAAAAAAAAAAGAAAGTACGAAAGTATTCCGCGACGAAAAAAATACCAGTATGAGAATTTTAAAATTCCATAAATCTCTCATGTACTTCCAACTCTTCATCCAATTAGCTTACAGCTGGCAGGCACGAATGAGCATTCATGATAACTATCCACGCTTGTTTTGCAGTACTCTACTCGTGTGATTGGAGTCATGCCGGCATATATCTATATCTGTGTTATTTCAACAACCATTACTTTACAGTAATAATATTAACGCCAAAAACGTTATCTTATATTGTTATATATACCGGCTCAGTTTGGCATTGGTACTTTGCATAAATATTTACATGCAACGAATAGTGTGGAGTTTCTTCTCTCCGTATTATTAGTCAATCTAACTCATTTATTTATGATATGTCTAGCAGGTTGGTTGATGGTGATATATACTGTGAGTGTATGCGCAACATAGAGAAACACTGCTGCTCGTCAAATGAGCATTGTCAGCAAGTCAAGTCGAGCAAGTGGCAGTCACTCCATTACCTACATTATTTACGGCATTGTTTCAAACGAAGCGTTTTGTAAACTTTTGAAAAATACTAAAAGTGCAAAGGGGAAAGCAATCTAACAAGAATCGCTGAGCTTCACGATACACCAACAAATAACGATTGTTAAATAACAAAGTACATACTTGTCACTCACATATCACTCATAACGATAGTTTGGCTTATTAGCTTCGATCGCCAAAGATGATGGGCCCCAGAAACTTTTCTTCTATATCGACTCACCAGCCTTTTTATAGTGACCGGTGCAGGAATGTGTTGGGCTTCCTTCAAAATAAATCTTTTAAGATTCGCCGGAGGATGATGATCAGCAATAATTTTTTTCGAGTATTTTCAGAACAGAATATTTTATATCACCCTTAAATCCTGACGACCATCATGTTTTCTATTGGAAGCTTTCTCGTGTTTTCATAAAATGAGAATTCGGGTGCAAAACGATGAAGGTATCTCGGTATGTATAAACTTATTAATGAGAGGATGTATTGAGCAAAGCACTTTTATTATAATAACGCTGAAATAGATACCTACGTTGTCATAAATATAGCTCTGCTGGCCAAATGTTACCTGGTTACCTGTTACTGGTGGTGGCCACTGGCCGCTAAACACCCAGTAGATCTGTGTAGTACTAAATATCTACGAAAGAAAGCGTGAAAAGATGTGGCAAACCTACTAAAAGGATGAGCCATAACGAACACGTTTACGACAAGATTTTGTATGATTTACTAACGAGTTTGCACGACTTTTGTTTAAAAAAATAATGGAATAAAAATTCTACCTGTCCAACCTTAGACATTTTTTTTTAAATGTGTCAAGAAGCTGAGCATGGAAATGTTATTCAGATAGGTCTTAAAGTCTTTAAAGAAGTTAGGACTTCTAGTCAAAACTTGTTCTTCGCACAAATGGAAAAATATTGTTTCCGTGTACTTATTACCCCAATTGCCAGCCAGAATTACGATTGGGCAGGATATGGTAAAATATGATTGATATTTTGTTGATAAGATTTATCTTGTACATATTATTTATTTTTTATGTTACCTTGTGCAATGCAATCAGTGGAAAGAGGCAGATAATATTCTTGAAGAAGAGAGAAAAAATAATGAGCCAAGCGAAGCATTGTTCTACTTATTCTTTTCCCATACCCACCTTCGAAGTGATTCACGTTTACTTCACCAACATTTAATGATTTGGAACCTACGAAGTAAAGACTGAAATATATATAAATTCGAAATGTTTTGAGTGTACAGCATATTCATGACGAAGGCGTCTAAAGCCTCTCACATGAAAAGGTTTTTATAGGCTTTTCAAAGCAAATCAGAATAGGTCTTGTGGGACTCCTCTTTATTCCCGATTTCAGGCGAGAAAATGATGAAAATTCTCTGACAAATCTCGAAGCAAGTTGAGAGACGAAGAAGACCCGTGCGATGTTCTTGTCGGTCGCTCCTCGTCTTTTTGGCATTTTTCATTGGTGGTGGTGTTGTTGCTGTTCTGGTGGCGGTGGCGATGATGTCGATGATCATCTCATCTTGTAGTAGTGTAGTGATGCAAGTTGTGTACGATGCTCCAAAAAGAAGTGAAGGAAACGAAGAGTTGCCACGGGCAACCCTTCATTAGTGACGATGGGGATAGAAAAAGGAGGAAGGAAAGAGCAGCTCAGCCAGCTAAAAACGCAGGCAGGCAGAATGGAATTGTTTTCTTTTTTGACAAGCAGGAACAAAGTATGTGTGTGCATCGTAGAGAGAAAAAAGATTTTGAACACCATGACATGCCTTTCAGGTCAATGTTGATAGTATGGATATAGAATCAGCTCAGGCATTAAACAACATCCTCCGTCCCATCCCTATTAATAAAAAATAACAACGCAGCATTGCAACCTGCACGTTTCGAAACTGAACTATCGCAATCGCACCTACTCACTCAATCTCTAAAAAATAAAGATGCTTACCTTCCCTACTTCCTATGTACCATTACTTATCTGTACTCAGGACTCTGTAATAATATAGGTTTGCAGTTTGCACAACTTGTGTTAATTTTAAGAATGCGGGAGGTTACACTTATATTTGAAGTAAAAATCTATATAATACTTTCACTTCTAATAATAATGGTGGAGCAAGTCTGCAGTTAATAAAAATACCTTCGAAATACAAAAATTAACAGGTTGGAAGATGTTGTTCATTTCACACTAAATGTCCAAATGGAAATCAGATTTCCAATTTTATCAAAATTGCTTCAACTTTCTCAGCAGGGAGGACATGAGTTTTTTCTTTACAAATCGGCCAGCAACTCGGAACATTTATACTTGGGGCAAAGTGAGAATCCTTTTTTAAGTCTTTACGTCTGAACCTGACTTCCTGTAAAAGCACTAAATTGTCATTGATGCTAGCGATTGTTTAAAGAACATATTTACAGCAATTATTGGGAAAGTCGGAGAACAGGAAGCTGAACATGCTAGTTTGCGTGATACTGACAAACTTATCCTCCTCCTCCTAATAAGTTCTCCATTTAAGTTTTTGTAGATACATGTAAAGCTGAACTCTTTAAAACAGAAAGTCATTCTTTGCTAAATCATAGTTTCGAGAGCTCCTTTCATGCATATATGTAGTAAAGCATGCTTTTTGTAAAAGTTTCAGGTACGAGGTAAATTTTACAGATTTACAAATCCATTTATGTGTCCACTTCACTCCAATAAGGAATTCCAGGCAGTTACAATTGTACTTTTTCATGTGAATAAATTTGCTTTAAATCCTGTGTAAATAGATCAGCTCTCGACCGCACAAGTTAGAGCGTCAACTGAGGGTCGGGAAGGGAGTGTAAAGGGTATTTTCTACCACCGGAAATGTTTGAAAGCAGGTTAGAAAGGATGATACACAGTAGTAATATCTGCTGAGTGACTTTTTAAAGTGGAACCACATGTTTTGACTCGGGTGACTGATGCCCAGCTAAGCTAAAAACAAATGCTTATGTTACGCTTTTACTACACCACATAACTTATTTTTTGTTGGGACGAAAAAAAAAAACAAAAAAAAACGTCTTCATTCAAAAATATTATGTTTTTACTCTTATATTTGAGTTTATACGCTGCAGTACATATTATCCTACATTATGCATTTTGAAAAATGTTACTTGAGATTTTAAAAATGAATCAAAAACATCTTTTGCCCTTGAAACAGTGCGCATATGCGTATCACTTTTGAGGCAACACGATTTTTATAACACTATACCTTGTTGAACTTGGTAGGGACATCAGCGTTTATCAAAAAATTTATAATGCTACGATTTTTTCTTCCACTTTTTATTGTATATTTTTTGTTTGAAGAAAAAATTGTCAGGTTGATTTTGTAGGAACCTAAAAGGCTTTACAGCGTAACTCATCATAACGGTTAGATGCTTTTCATCAGATTAACAAACACCAAACATTAATGACTACATGTACACACTGTGAAACCGGATTTTTAAAGATTCATTCGCCATGTTCTTTTCTCCTACGTTGCTTTCCATGTGCACACAACTATGACTTTGTGTGCTGAGTGAACAGCATAGCATATACACACGATGATAAAATTATTATAGAAAATAATAGGATTTTGTTCATAAGACCATCCTGTCACTTGAAGAAGAAGAACATCACCATCCAAATAAATGCTTGTAAACAACCCCAACACACTTCCGTAAAAAGATTTTGCCCTTGTACTTGAACGAGAAAAAAGCTTGCCGAGGGATTTTTGTTAATGAAGTCGTGTCAATTTTTTTAGCTGCAGGTCTTACTGTTAAAAAAAGGAACGACGGTGGTCGCATCCGTACAGCAATAGTGCACCGTTTTTTTCAAATCCGATCTTGGGTTCTTTAGCTCGAGTTTCACAAGCTTATAGTTTTATTCGCTCGGGAACACACATTTTTCACTCGTATTCCCTAATACAACGTCAGTCAGTGTAGACAGCACGGACCTTTCTTTGTTGCAGCAACAGCTCTTGTTATTAACAATAGTTCACGTTTGACGAATGAATTTCAAAGTGAAAAGCTTCATTTCTCACAAAAGAAAAACATGCACGGCAACAAATTTGCTGGTAAATATCCCTATAATTTTGATCACAACCACGGACTATCATGTAAAAGGCGTGTGCACATTGTATACCCAAATGAATAAAGAAATGATGTGAGGAACAAAGGGAGAAAAACCTATTATGTAATCCATGAAAAATACATGGGAAACTCTGGTATCGGTTCCCTTAAAAAATTCGATCCCGGGTAGTCAAGTCGCCCTTAATGATTCGCCTTTTACCATGTTCTTGACGAGGTGCATATTGTCGGCATTTGAAAACCAACATTTGATTATGAATGTGTGTATATACTTTTATTCGTATTAAATTTGACAAAAGAGGCTCTCCATGACTGTGTGCATCACATCACTCAGCAAGCACGCAGCTCCCCCATGAAATGCACACACACACACTGCTGCAGGTCGACTTCGGCACAGCCTCCTTTTTATGCTGTACGTAGTATATTAGTGCTCAGTGAAAAGTTAGAGAGGAAAACGTGCTCATCATGGTTTCTCATTTCCACCACTACTGTCTCATTAATTTAGGGTTTGGTTATTCCAAACAAAACAAGTCACGTGTCCATTGAAATAATATATTTCCTCGTTTATAACACAAAGATCATGAATTCATGACACACAAACGTACTGCACAAAAACAATGTTATGGATGCATACAAGTGGAGATGAAAGGAAGCTTGCCTGGATAAAAAGGAGCTAGTATATGTTTTTACTGATTTGTGAAAACAAAAACAGCCAACCATGTACAAATGTGTATGTGAACGAACATTTTGTTGATTTTCAAACACCTTAAAAACTTTGGCAGTGTGGTAGGGAATATTATACTTGCCAACATGCAAAGTTTTCTTTTCAGTGGGCCGCCACAAAATCCCGTCATTGACCACGTCAAAAATGTTTGCTAAAAGGGTCAATCTTGTTACTCTTGGCAGACGAAACGCTCCTGTTTCCCAAGAATAATTTCAGTGAGTTCAAAGGCGTAACCAGTGGACAGGTACACAGCAATACCGATTCATGATATGAATTTCCCATCTCCTTTTTAAAACGGAAAAATGGGGTTTGCAGAATTAGAAATGCTCATGAAGCGTAGACGTAGTACTTCGAGTTATTTTTAAATTCGTCTGCACGAAGAAAACAGAATGGGGAGAAATCGCCAAAGCGTAGTGCAAACAGGCTAGAATTAACAGATAAAGAAAAATAAATGTTGCATTCCTTTTGTCTTCAGTCTTCACATTTTTTTAACTTTAGTTTTGCTGTTGTGCAATCATGATTATTGAGGTAGACAACAGTGTTGATTACCCCTGCGCAGAAGTCTACGTGAAGTGAGCCCCCGGCGGAAATGTACACACGCATGGTGAATAAATATATAAATATTATTATTATTTATTACTACACATCATGCTTGTACATGTTTCATTTTTTAAAAAGAATTTGAAGTAGTATTATCTGCGTATTTCCTCTGCTACTTTGTATTTCTCGCGGTGGAAGAATGAATCCAGAGAGGAGTTTTACAAGGAGATTTTTACAATTTAATTTGCCATAAGCTAATAGTAAATTAGAGTATTTCCTCAAATATATTACTGATTGAGAGCCCAGTAGCAAAGCAATTCAATTTCTGTGATGGCAATTGTTCGAAAGTCACCAAATTCGATGTTTTACGTGTTCTCGTTCATACATAAATGCCGAAAAGATCACAGCGTATAAACAACTTGACAACAAATACAAAAGGGTACTTGACTAATATAACATAAATATTCTGACACAAAAAAAATGTCTGAATATGTTTTATGACATTATGCATAATGTTACTATTTTTGTACATATATCTCCCCTTCTGCCTGCGAAATATGATTGTATAAGCATAATAATAACAACCGTAATAACAATGCACAGAGGGACTCTCCACCGAGCCACACAATGAAAGAAGCAAAAATCAGAATTCACACAAAAATCATGTAAAAATTTCCCCCGTGGGACCTATCGTTCCCAGAGATCGTCCTCATTGTCTGCAATTTCAATGATGAACTTCTCCGTTTTCACGTCTGTTGTAATACAACCACTACTCGGTTTTATGATATTAATGCTGGTTCACCGAGCTGAGAGTTCTCCCGTACCCCCCGCTGCTCTTCTTTAATTTTCATCACTCCCTTTTCCCTGGCCATGTAACACTCATCGGATCAGATTTACTGAGGGAACTACATTCAAGAACTTTTTTATTTTAGCAAATTCCACACAAAAAACATTTCAAATGCTTTGGAGAGCTTGCATAGGTAATAATAATATGCATGCTGTCGCTCGTGCAAGAACTTCTCTGCCTATTTGTTAAATCCGATGTGTTATTAATGCGACTGTTTTTTCTGTAGAGTTTTCACTGGCTGTTACGTTTTTTAGAGACACACCTTACCTCAAAATTATGTGAAGAGTGTGTGTGGGATTCCTCCTCCACTTCGTTGGATAGAAAAGAGCTTTCTTCATGGAAGTTTATCTGTGCTAGTTGGGAGTTTACATGGATTGAGTACACTGAAATATGATTCGGTTGTGTTCTTTAAGCTTGAGCGTAAATGTGCACACTACAGTCCAATCCTTTTCTCTGAAAAAAAGGACGTGAAAAACGTCATTGCTCAATTAACAAACATAAGTATTGGTGGAAATGTACAAAGTGATGTAGAAGGTGCAAGAGAGGGTAAAAAATAAATGCTATGCCGATGACTGATTCAAGGTTCGACTTGGGGCTCAATGGGATTACGTAAGGCTCCCCTGTGAGACCTGTGCAGCAGCAACGCATTTGAGCCGTGTGGCATTGGCGTATCAGACACTCATCATGATCAAGTTTGACACGCTTCCACGGATGATTTCACGCTCGATTGATTCATTTGGAAACAATATGCTTTCATAAAGATAAATCCTCTTGGTCTGATTGAGTCTTGAGCAGTTTTGACGGGAACAGTCGAGTTCACAAAGCTGTTTATACATAGAACAAATTGTTGTTTAACATATTACTGTGTGTATTTTCAACGGATCATTTTGTCCATAGCATCCTGGTTGATAAGATCTGCCTCTGTTTAAGATTGCATCTAAAAAATTAAGCCTTGTTTGATTAACTTTATTCGATACACACATTCTAGTACCTCTTCTCTAAAGTACCAGTTTGTAAGTCCGTAGTTGTGGATAAGATTGCATCTAAAAATTAAGCCTTGTTTGATTAACTTTATTCGATACACACATTCTAGTACCTCTTCTCTAAAGTACCAGTTTGTAAGTCCGTAGTTGTGGGCATAATGATATTTTTATCATATATAATTCTGTAACCAAACATAGTTTTTAAAAATTACTCTGGTTCCTTTTGTTAGTTTCTCTAATAGAAGGAAAGTTATAGATTGTCATTTGATGCAACATCCACATGCATTATTTATCGGTTATGTTGGCACATTAATGTGCAGTTTTAAGTGTTTCTCGTAGATATCTGGGTGTTTATCATATCGACTCATTGTCAGTTTTACAAAGAAGGCTGTCACATTTCGCTTGAACTTGTTTATATTTTTCAATTAGTGCCTTGAGTGCATCAATCATTGTTCACAAGATAAAGTGTGCAGGGAATAATCACAGAATCATATTTTTACTTGGCTGCACGACATGCACTGATTTGAAAGTCTATTCTTGCAGCAGCTCTTTATTTTACCGATCTTATTTTTACGTTCATTTTAATAGCTTTGTATTGCAATATAACATTGTTTCAAGGCAGTGAGTGTCCATATTATCAAAACAGCGATACGTCGATTCTCAACAGAAGAAGTGATGTAATGAAACCAAGGAACGGATGAAAATGATTAATCCTGTTGTGGGTAAAAAAAACTGAGAAGAGAAGTTTGTCGTTTATTGAAGTTGTAAACAATTGTTTGTTCGAGTCGTGTGAGTAGTAGTGACTACTATAGTACAGTGTTTGAAACCCAGCGAACCTTTATGAAAAATGGGGAGAAGTCTCGCGTCATCAGGCATGTACATCTAGACCAGACAACGATACAGCTCTTTATGAAAAACAATTGTAACGAATACACAAGAATAAAAATTCCCTTGGGAAAAAGCAAAATAAAATTGCATTCAAAGATTGCTGAAAAGCCGAAACACTCAAATGAAACAATATATTGACTTCTATAGCTAGATGTCTATAAAAGTTGTTTAGATATTTGTGTTTATTTAAGCAACATTTATCGCGCTGCATAGTTTATGGCTCAGTCATAACATGTTCTATAATCTTAACTCTTTGTTGACTTAAGCTGATACGAGAAACTTTGCACTAAACAGAATATCAAAGAAATTGAAGTTCAAGTACATTTATCTTATAATGTGTGGTCACTGGGAAAGAGCGAATTTGATACTTGTATAGTTTATAGGTATACCTTATATTATAATTGGAGCTTAGTTGCATGATCGAGAAAATGCTTCACGGCTATGTTATATATTTTTTGCTTTTTATGCCAGCAGCCGCATGAATAAAATCATTGAAATACTCCTCTACTCTTCTCGTCTCAATTCATTTTACCCGAATAAATTAAATGTGTGAGCAATCCTTATGAGCTCAATGCTAAATACTATGCATATTTACTTGATATAAAGGTACCTTTTTGGAAGTTACATTTTGTAAAAACTCTTCCCTTTATGATGCTGCATGCGACTGAAACCGGCAGAGGGTATCATAAAACGATATTTTCATAAAAATATGAATAATATGCACCAAGGTAGGTACAGAGAACAATAGTTTTAAAATGAGGATAAAACACGCAAAACTTGTGTCAATTTTGCATTTTTCCTGTTTCTTACTTTTTATTCTTTTCAAAAGGAACTTTTCTAAATAAATAAATAAAAAAATGTGAGCTTAAGGTAATGAAATGATACCTAGAAGGGTTTAGTTTAGGCAGCACAGATGGTAATTATAGACAACCTGGATTCTACTTTCAGTCTCGTCCAAGTTGAAGAGATGAGCATGCGTATTTATCATAGAATGAATGACTGATTCGTAGGTACGTCAGAAGTAGACTCATTGTTGGCGTGAATTAATAATAAAACATCGTCGGTGTAAGCAAGGTTGGATTGTATGATATATTTTGGTGATAGTGAAGAAAGCAGTGGAGCGCAAGAGCGAGAAACGGCACACAAACAAAATAAAAAACAAAAGTATATTTTTTATTTCATATATTTTCTGTTTGTGAGCGTGACTATCTGAGACAAACTGTACATCCTGTGTCTGAAAATTGGAAGAAATTATTCACAAAAGTTAATGAAACCTCAACTTCGGATTCCAGTTGTGAAAACGCGATTATTGTATGATATGATAATAGACAAATGATGTAACGAAAAAAAAACTATCCCAAAGTCATGATACAAAGACACTAAAATATTTTATTGCAATCTTCCTAACGCTTCCAACCAGTACAACTTTCCTTGTTAATTTACCTTTTTGCATTCTGTGCAGAAACGTCAGAATGTTTGTTGACGATTCTTGAGCAGTAATCTATTGTTGCTCACCACCAGTGTTTACCTGTTTAGATTATCAACCTGACTATTTGTCAGAAGAAGAAAGATACTCAACTTCCTTTCAGTCGGCAGCAGTTAATGACTGTGTTTAAGCACAGTTTTTTTCCTCTGACAGCGCATCAGGGAAATTTGAGATTTCCTTTGTACCAAGAAAGTACTGCGTGACAGCAACATCAGCGGCGAACGGAGATGGAAGGAGAGAGAAGCAATCCCGTAAAGTCAGAAGAAATGAATCTGTCGCACTTTGTCATTACTTGAAATACGAGATGGGTTTACGAGATATGATACTTAATTGATTCTCTTGGAAGTATAAACATGCTAATGCGGACTCTTAAACAGTCTGAATTCGCGATAAGCTGTGATTGTTAAACAATTTTACCGCATGTAAGAAAACAACATAAAAGTGCAATTTCTGTGGTTATGCTTCTGCAATTTCCATTTTCCATATTTACCGACAGGTTAAGTAGCTTTATCTCTTGGTATAAAAGAAATTCCGACTTTTCACAAGTTCGCTGATGTTGTTCCATGCCGGTGCGGTGTCTGCTCTTGTTGCTGACGATGAGCATTGGCATTAAACACTCAAGTGTACGCCAACCTAATCATAAATTCTCATCTGACACACTCACCACCATATCAAAAGCAAGTGAACAGAAAAGCATCAGACCGGATACAAAACTAACATTAAACAAGCCTCTTTCCGTAATAATTCTGTTTGCTTGATTTTTTCTTCTGTTTCAGATTTGTTCATAAGAACATATGCAATACTTGAACTTTGAATGCTGTAGCTTTAACTCTGATAACTTGATATGTGATTTATACAACAGGAGGAAAACTAATATTCTGTTCGAAAAAGATCGAAACGTAAAGCAATTAAAATAAACATTTTCACAACACTCGTTAATTCTCCAATCTTCCTTTTATAAACTTATTACTACAATACTCTATTGTTGCTTTTTAACCGAATGTTGGAAGTACATAGTTATGGTTTATAGTAGTCTCCATGTTCCGGTCTCATTTCCATCCAATAACGAGTTTCATTAAAAGATCCTGACGTTGCGTTGTTGTTGATTAAATGACCATACTAAAATCCTGAAAAATGTTTGAGACATAATTTCAAATTCATGGTTTTAAAAATTTTCCACGTAAGACTATCTCATAGATTGTTTTTTTTATCTTTCTAGTTTGCAAACTTTTAATTATTGTTCGCAGGAACTTATAAAAAAAGAAAGTCCTAGGATGACTCACACACACTACTACGAAGATTTGTGCAAAAACAAAAAACCTAATAAATAAAACGTACATAAAACTGCCTCACGTACCTACACTCACAGAGCCGGTGAAACTAAAAAACCAGGTATGCAGAGCATAGTACCACCATCCAGTAACCTATGGCCACCAATTGCACAACTCACACCTTTACAGTTGCCCACTTCATGTGCATTTTACAAGATGATAGTTATCACACCAGCGTCTTGTGGAGGTAAATCGATTTGCGAGCTCAAAGTAATTATTATTATGAAATCTAATGCACGATTATTATGACTTTGTGATCGCCATAAATGATTACAAGCTCATCAGTTTGGATGATAACACGTGATTGTAACGATTATTGCTCTAAATTGCTATCTTATGTCGGTAACTGACGAATGCAATAATGATGGTTTGGCTGAGGTTAAACAATAGTTTGATGGCAGTCTTCTTCTCCTTCAATTAATCTTTTAGTAATGATGGTTGTAACGTTCACTCACTCAATTACCTCAGCTTAACATGGAATTTTCTGAGATAAATTTTATTGAAAAAGTTTCTAAATCAAAGTTTTATTGTACAAGCCAGGGTAAAAATAATGGGCAATTTGGGAAAAGGTTTTTTTTACAATTGGCGAATAAAAAATCGTGTGGCAGAAACAAGGAGGAAACATGTTTGGGAAGAGTGTACGCTTCTTAATTACAACTAATCTGCCGCATTTTATCTGAATGAAGGCGGAACATGTGCTCCTGACAGACTCTGGAAGAAGCACGGAGATTATATTCCCATCGCCACTGATTTATCATGCATAATATGCAACAAATGTAGATAACTGTGCCTTAATGCTTAATAGATAAGATCCAACGAAGGTATTTCTAAATGGCGACGAGTCAAACAGCGCAATTAGCCGATGTAACAGTGAGTAACTGATACATATGAAATGGTACACACAGATGCCACACAGGAAAATCCAACTTGCTTCGGTACCAGCTTATCTCTATTTTCTCCGTTGCAGCAGAAACTGCTGTAATCAATCATATCGCGCTTGCCTCATTCCACAGGAAGTGAATTTGAAGTACAATGCCAACAAAGCAGCACGGTGCATATATAATATTTTGAAGGTTCCATCATGTTACTTCAAGTTAAGCAAAACATTTTGTTTGATGGGAGTCGAAATACGTTGTTTTTTTCAGTACGCCTCACTTGCATGAACAAAGTGGGTGATAAGAAAAAAATACAAAGAAAGGTGAAAAGTGGCAATAAGAACATAGTAAAAATGAATGCTTATTTATGTCTGTCTGAAATAACTTCTCCACACAAAAACCCTGTTGCCTGAAGGAAGCGGGTTATCATGTGATAAGTTTACAACAGAATGGGATGAAATGCCGGTTTTGGGGTTTTACGAGAGTCGAGTCTCAGCAAGTGCAAATTTTCGGATTACATATTGCATGGTATATGAACATACTTTCCTTAACAGACTAATTTGCAAACTCCGCACGACCTGTGAGTAATAACAGGAGAAGCGGTGAAAAGAAACATGAGCTTCAATAAAGGCGTGCATAAATAATAAGGGAGACTATTTCTGCAAAAACCTGAAATTAGAGAAATCTTATGCATATACTTAAGTCGTGCACCAGCCTGCTTTACGAGGAAATTAAATAATACGATTAGCATTCAGGAAACTCGTACTATAAAAGTTGAAGCATACGTAAGTCTGATGATATATACGATTTGATCCTGATACAGATCTTATGGCGGGTGAACCAGGCAGCGGACATCACCTGTCAGGCCCAAGACTGGAATACGACTCGTCATCCTCCACAAGCTGCCCTACGGGTGTCACTGGTTTTAATATTTGGCGATGAAAGTTTCTATAATTTATTTTATACTTTTATTGAACCAAAATAGCAAAATGTGTCCACCACTAAATTGGCTCTCGGAACCCACAAAAGTTATATTCAAAATACAAATTTTAGATTTGATAAAACCAAGCTGACTGGATTTCATTCAATTGTTTTGCCATTTAATGTGCACAAAGAACATAAAGAATTAGACAGTCTTTCAATCACACTTGCAACTTTACAAGCAAGATCTGTGCACACAAGGTGCATGGAAATTTTCTGCTCTTGTCTTTGGTGATGTAGTGATGAAGATGAATATACGGAGATACACTTGTAATCAATGGCTCTTCTACCATGTTCGCGTTATCTAAATTACAAGATGAAGCACGAAATACAGTAGTCAAGTAGTATGTCAAAACTGATCTTTTAGACAGCGATACCAGCTTTTTATTTGTTCATTGAGAAATACGCCAGACAAGAGATCAACTTAATTGGTATATAAAGAAAAAGAATACAACGTATTATGCAACCTCAAGTTTGGCAGTAGAATTCCCATTCCCATCATTCAGTTAACAAGTTCCACCGGTTTCATTTTATGTCGTTTCAACCGGGAATAAATAAACGTTTAGAAGCCATTGCAACTTTACAAAATTACAAGGTCCACTGAGAAATACACTTGTCTCATTGTCTTTTGGTGTGAATATTAACATTAGGGGTTAAACCAAATTATGAAAATTATTCCTCTTACAAACTACATCATAATAATTAATAGGGTTGAGGATATCCTCACATGCATATTGTTAGCCAATGTAGGTGTACAAAACTTGTTGTGATAAAAAATAGATAGATGAGAGCAAATCTCGTGGCGTGCTCACCACGATTTGCATAATTCGCTTTGCTAAACTATGTTTAATTCGATTCACTGCTTACACACTTTTAAAATTAACACATGATTTTTAAAGAGACGAATCCCTAAAAGAAGTTTTTTTTACTAAATAGGTGTGGTTTCAAAACGCTAGAGCGAAATGGCGAAGAAATATGCTGAGAACTGAATCTAGTAAGTTATAATTTTATTCGTTCATTTGGTGAAGCCCATGGTATCCGATCTGACCATTTAAATAGTCAGTAAATGGTTTTCTTGTTTAACTCGTAGGTGGAACAACTCCCACAAGAGACGACGATATGCAATTGAGCGCTGGTTCCATTGCTTCGGGAGCCCTTGATATATTGTCTGGTGGAGGTGCTTCCGACGACGGAGGGTTTTCATCTGATGTCTACTGAGAAGAAAAAAATACCAAGAAAGAGAAATCCTTCAAATATGTAGGAAACCACTTCAGCATTCGGCGAATCACAAGAATTTAATCAGTTTACATGTTAATATTGTATTTATTATTGAATTCTAATTCAACGGTTTGCAATCTAAAGAGCATTCCATGACACATGCGAAACTGTCGATGAAAATTTGCGATTCAACTGGTATATCATCAAACTACTAGACGTTCGAGCCCACACTTACCCATCGCCCTACAATAATCCTTCTACTTGGTAAAGCTGTCGTCGTAACCATTATAGCACTATAAAGAAAAATGTTTAGCTAGATTTCTAGGAGTTAATTCATTAGTAGTTGTAGCACATCCCTTGAACTGATAAGCAATCGTATTTCAGTCAGTATGCATAAACTTTCACGTGTGGCAAGTATCTCAGAACCAAAAGTATAATAATGCTTAAATGCATCATTCAATTCAGTATTGCGCTGTGAATAGTTATTATTAATGGACATATTAACGTTAACGTACTCAGCTAACTAATAAGATAAGCAAATTACCAAATATAATGCATGATTACGGAAGCAAAGTCGAACCCAATGAGTGTAACGCAGCTCATCAAACATAAGGAAGCATTTTTATGAGCATTCACTTTGTCACAGGATTACATGAATCTTGTGACACAATAACTACGGCTCACTTTTACTGCAAATTCCATGGCCAGCACATTTTTACATGTAGAAATTGAAAATTCTCAATATTACCTTTCACTGTAAAATCCAATTGATCTGATTTGTAGCCATCGATAGAAAGTAATAAAATTACATACTTTTACCATGTAAGTTATTTACACCACATTAGCTACATTTAGAATTGAATCTTTGTAAAACAGTCGCAGGCGTAGGACACTTAAAACTTAGAAATGTAATTATCTTAAATTGCATTCAAGCACTCACTCATAGTGTTGTGGCAAAACATGGACGTTTTGACGAAATAAATAAATAAATTTACCCATGTAGATTGTATAATAGTACAGGTTAACCTTTTTGAAACATGCTAAATGTAACTCATTGTGATGAAGATTCAAGCGTATAAATTAATTTATGGTCAAATCCTGTTTTCCTTTTATTTTTATTTTAACTGTGCTCATATTGATAAGATTGTAATTACTGTGAACTTTAACAATTCACGGCAATCTTTTGTGAACTCAAGATAAAAACCTCGAATTTTTCTAACCACTTTTCTCTTCTTTAAATTCATTGCTGATTATCTTAACACTGGAAAATGATACATGTTGTGACAAGTTTGAAGTGAATTCAAATTATATTAACAGACCAGTATAAAGTAGATACCTTCAACTGAAAGTAGATTGTAATACGATGCATGGAATTCAATGAACTTTTCATTTACGTAATGGCCCACATACAAATGGTAGAGATTTCCCCGCCTGTTTCATTGTACATAAAAATTATTTATTTAAGCAATGTATAAGTTGTTATGTTGTAAAAATATTTGAATATCAAATTCGCAAATGCAATGTAAGAGTACTGTCTGCACTAATTTTATTGTCAGCATAAGTATAATTTAAAGATGATAAAGTATCGCGAAATAAATGTCTCACAATACCCTTTACGCAATGATCAAGCTCATTTCTCATTTATCATGTTACGATACATAGAGAAAGTTTAAAATCTTTCCTTCACATCATCCTCCTTCTTCTTCTTTCTGGAACCAATCACCAAAGTTTTGAGCCTAATTGATGACTTTTTTTCTTCCAATTCCTTTTCAAGTCTACTAATGTAGGAGTTTACAATAGTTATTGCGCATATTCGGAACGCGATCTCAATCAGGTATATCGTTAGTGCAATGCTAATTCGCTTTCCTTGCTGCGAGTAAATACCTGCCTTTATTATCCAGTTTAGCAGGAGTATATATGACACAATTATCCAGCATTTGGATACTCGAAGGAGCTGCTCTGTGTACTCATAGCCGTCTTCTTCTTCATCCTGTGAGAAAATGAAACCGATTGTAATTGAAATCCGTAATAAAATTTAGTTCATTTGTGGAAGCGAAAGGTAAGGAAGGTAATTTTAATTATTTGTGCAGAATAATTTTGAACATTTTAATAAAGGTTTAATGCAATTTTTACCTCAGCCGGGTCAGTTAAAACTCTGTAATACCTAAAAGCATTAAACACTTGCACCACCGTTGTAACAGCCATGTATATATACAGGACTGCGTGCTCTCCTAAATCGTCACATGAACAAATTCATGTTTGATGAATTTTCATATTCGTCTGTAGAAAGCTAAGA
>JAHZNF010001622.1:0-11199 GCA_027744215.1 Troglopedetes dispersus
GCAGGGGATTTGATGTTGTTCATGTTTGATTTTTAAAAACTTCGGTGTGGAAGTTTTTTTTTCAACCTGGTCAATCAACAGAAGACTGGTGCTGTCACTATTATTATTTGACTGACAACTGATGACAATATTTTGAAGTGTGTCGTGGTTCAATATAGACGATTTTATTTAATATTATATAGGTGAGCTTAATTTTCATTCTTTCATATAATAGTTGTGAAATAGACATGCTGATATTTTCAGTCATCAGTGCCAGCACACATAAACTGGTATGGTCGATGGGTAGTAACTTCATTTCTGGATTATTGTTTTCTAGGTAAAATGTCGAAAGCATCGAGTGAGCATGACGAGTTGGAAGTCGGGGCTGAAGAGTTTTTTCAGTATCTTGCACTAGCTTTAGCAACAGTGTGCTTGAGTATGGCGCTGTTTTATTTTATGAGAAAATTTGCAAATCAGGATCCGAAACTGGCGGATTCTCCAGAGCCTCAACCTGCTCCAGGTGCAGGTAGAGCTGGTAACAGGAGACAAATAGCAGCTAGAAACAGGAGGCCACGTCGAGTTGGTCAGTAACAGAATAAATAATAATAAATATCATCTGCCAACCAACCAAATCAATCATATCATATGTGAATTATTTAATTGGGTTTTTAAATAATGATTTGTGCAGACGCCTCAGATTCAGAGGGCGAACAAAATGATGCTGGGGACCGACGGCCTCAATACTCAGATGAAGAATTAGAGGAAAAGTTAAATGATCCCAAGCTTGGTTCTAAGAAAAGGGCGAAGCTCGAGGCGAAAGCAGAAAAGCGTGCTCAGCGCGAAGCTGAAGACAGAATGCGAGAGGAAAGAAAAGTCAAGCAAGCTGCCGATATGAAGGAGAGAGAACTGTAAGTTATTGGACAGAGAATGCTGAAGCTAACTTTTTAAAATTTACTTTTGCTGTTTCCATCCAACCAAAAAATTTAATTAAATGCTTATAACTACTTACCCTTGTAAATACAACTCTGATTTATGTTATTTAAGTCGTGAGCAACAAGCAGCAGAGGAGGAGAAGCGGAAGGAGGAAGAAGAAAAAAGACTCCGTGAGGAGAAAGCGCAACGCGAGTTGGAAGAGTACATGAAAATGAAAGAAATGTTTACTGTGGAAGGCGAGGGTTGTGAGGCCCCTGAAGATGAGGAGGAAGGGAACCTTATCGAAAAGTTTATTGAGCATATTAAAGTAAACAAAAACATCAAACCATTAGTTTACAATTCATGCGACGGTTACCGCGACAGGTATTTTTAAAAATTCTCTAAACTGTCTTCTAATGTTATTTAGGAGAAGAAAGTGATTCTCTTTGAGGAGTTAGCAACACAGTTCGGGTTGAAGGTTCCAGATGCAATTGATCGACTCACAACTTTGGTTAACGAAGGAAGATTAACAGGTTTGCGGCTAATCTTCTTATTGTAGTTTCTAAAATATTCGAAAAAGTCTTCCTGCACAATGTGGTGTTTGTTTTCAGGTGTAATGGATGACCGCGGCAAGTTTATCTACATTTCTGAGGAAGAGTTGGCTAAATTTGCTAAATTTATTAAGCAACGCGGTAGAGTTTCTATTGCGGACCTAGTGGAAAATTCAGCCAGCATTATTACACTGACATCGGAAGCGGGGGAGTCGCCCTCCGTATAGCTCATCTGATACTCTAATTTTTTTGCAAAATATTTTGCACTGTAAATCTACGAAATTCTTCCACCTCGGTATTCCTAAAAATATTTTTTGTACCCATCATCTGCGGGCTACCTGTGAACAAACCAAACGAATTATAGAATGTTCTTGGTGCTTCATTATGTATGGGAAATGTACGCGAACCAATAAAAGTGACTGCGTGAAAAGTATGTATATATATTTTTGCAACAATCGTTATTAAATTGTTTAACATTTTATTAAAGAAATATAAATGGTTCTCATGGAAATGTAAATACCATAATCGCAATAGAAACTAGAAACGACCTGATCGATTTTGATTTCTGAAAAAGCATTGCGGAATTTAGTTGCATATAAAGCCTCGGAAAATCCTGTGTTTCGGAACAGCAATGAATTATACATTATTATTTATTTAGAAATTGGTATTGACAGAGCATAAAATTGATCTAGTTTAGACCAATCAAGGATTAATGAATTCACCATTAGCAGGAGTTCTTCCCGTGTTTGGTCATCATATCAGCAATTTGAAGGCGGACAATATTTGACCTCAGATGAAAATATTTGAAATGTGCTAATCTTTACATGTTATATGACCAAATGCCTTCATTGTTCACGTGAAAACCAAGACGCAATGTGATATGCAACTCAACAGTTTGTCGGGACAACATGAATCGCAAAGAAATTCTAAATGTTTCTATGGAGAGTATATAAAATATAAATAAATTCACACAAGTTACTTTATTTGCCTTTATCCACAAAAGGTACATTATATAATTATTCAATAACAACTCTGTGTACCCCAAAAAAGTAGTATAATTAATAATTAAAGATCGCGGTGATGTTTCTTTGCAATACCAAAACGTCATTTATCTTTATTATCATACGCCTTAATTTAAATCACCTAAACCTATGCATCATACCACATGTTGTATAACATAATACGTACTAATAATTTGATATATTTATTAGGTTCTGTCAAAATCCACAATCACTTACATTTGCTACCAAAATACGAACCATTATGTAACTGCTTGTTTCAAATCACCTTGACATACCGGCCGTTTCCTTTCTCTTGTGACACATAATTCACCAAATTGCAATGAAGAGGGATTGGATAAAAAAAATTAATTTTGTCAAATTTAGTAACATATTCGAGGATATTGTGTTCGTCAACATGTATTACAAAGTTTTATTCTCCAAAGTTAATTATCACCTTAACTAACACAACAAATAATTATTATAACAAAAACTGCGGTTTGCAAACTGAACATTTTGTATACGTACTTAAGCTGTATGTAACGCTATGGATCGGTGAGGATTTTCAAAAGAGATCATTGAATGCAATGACAAGATAAAATTTACGCATTAAACAAAAGCGAAATGGTCGGCTTTTACTTTTTACTACTGCTCTTCACGTTCGCCAAAGGGGCCCAACCAAATTATAACGTAAATGCTTCTCAATCCAACATATCATTTTTTCTTTTGAAAAAGTGTTTTCATTACTTATTCCACCGTCTCGGAAGTGGATGGAATGTGTGCTCAATTTAAACTACTCCAACACAGACCGTTACTCCTTCAAAGAAAAAGCATTCTGCAAACAGTAATATTGTAGGTTTATACATTCCTGTGAACTTAACTAAAGCCAAAATGCATACTTGATAAGATCAACAAATTGGTATATTGCATACACATCATATTTAGACGTTTGTACGTTAGCGAGAGTGTTTTGTGAAACAATATAGCAAACAAAAAGAAATCGGGTAAAGGTAGATCTGCCTATGTATTTCTACGAGGAGTGTTCAGTAAACAAAAAACTACCAGAAAACATTGCTGACGCAGCGCCGTCAAAGAAAAAGATTCGCCCCAGTACAAGTTCCAAGGTAGCACATTATGTTTTTATCATTTTTTTTATTCCCGTTAAATTGTCAAATGAAAAAATTCTAATTATGTATGTTGCTCCGTTGCATAATACTGATAGTTACACTTTAACTGAACCTCAACGCATTAGCGTCCTGCCAACAGTGGGGCAAGGAGAAGCACAAACAAATATCCAATAACTGACGGACACATTAAAAAAGAAAATATTGAAATTTCTCCTGATTTAAATACATGAACTTTCTCCTACCTATTAAACCACCCAGAATTTACAAATTTGCACTGTTGACGAAACCCTGTCAATCTAAACTTAATTTGAAAATATTTTTTTGGTTGGTTTCAGGAATTTCTCGCCGAACTTGTTATTAATATTCAATTTACATTCAATCGGCATTATGCACCTCTGTATTTTGAGTGCAAAGCAACAAAGAAAAATCATGCGCGATCCACGATGGTTACCGAACCTTGGAACTTGGAGAATTTTTACCATATTCAGAAGAAAATAGAATGGAAGGAGTTGAGGAAGAAAAATACAATGGAATAGGGAGCTTCCAACAACCATATTATATATGCCTCAGTTACCTTAATATACACACTTTTCACATCTGTTATATATAATTATTATTCCTATTGTCTCGGTCGTATGAAGCACAACAGGCTAGAAAACGTACAGGAAACTGGAAAAAGGAGAATCAGAGGAATAGTAATCATTAGTGATGTAAAAATAATTAAATAAAAATCCGTAAACAGTCTTTCGCTCTCCACTCGACTCCACACCGACTGCACGTTTTATGCGCTTGCTTATCGGTCTTCGAGAGACAACTCCTGCACAGAATGACGTGGTCGCAGAGACCAATGTAGAAGGTGGAAATGCCGTGCTTCATGCTGATGGGGAGGCTGCAGTCCTTACACTTCACCTTTGTGTTGGAGACCTTCGGTGTGTAGTAAGGAGACTCGGAAGATAAAAGTTTAAACAGTTCGTAGTTCAACTGATCATCAGTGTCCACACCTTGACTGCTCGAGGAGACAGTGCATTTATCCTTATAGTCGGAGTAAGTCTTTCCTTCCTTTGTGAAGATGGGCTTGTCGAAAAGATCAGGGTTGGTGAAGCCTGAAGAACTGAATGTGGTTTGTCGTCGTTTGCTGCTGCTGATCGTGCTCGGTGCACACAAATTCGGGTTCCTAAATACATAGCTATTACGTTGCGAATTTGGTCGCATGGACCCAAGGCTTCGTGGTAGGTTCATGATAGCCTCATCGGTTGAATGCTGCGAGATGTATGAATCAATACGAGACTTCAGCGCGGAATCAGCCACTGGTTTTAGTGTCTCTGTGAACGTAATGCCCGTAAAAGGATCATTGGGCAAACGCCCAAATTTCGCCTCTTCTGCGTAGTACTTTTCCAATGTAATGGCATCTACGGCAAGACCACAGGGTAAGCGAATTGGCTGGCACATAATCTCGTATGTCAAGGAATCCAGAAAGTCGTCTGGAATTGATAAACTGGAGTCGGAAGAGAGCTTTGGTTTCTTCGGTTGGCTTGGTTCATCCTGTCGAAATACAAAATAGAAAAAATGAATAATTACCAAATTATTATAGACTCACTTTACACAGATTCTCGGGAGCGCATTATTTCCTTTAATCATCATAATCATTAAAAAAAGGGTATTACCGCTGGCTCTGGTTTAACCAATGGTGGGGCATAGTACGAATCGCCGCGTCTAATAATACGACTCCAACTCTTGTACAATTTCTCAACCTGGTCTTGAGAACATCTAATGCAAGGCTGACCCCAGACTTGTACCGACCCAATCGCTGGAATAGAGGAATCGGCCACCTTCAAAATGGTGATGTCCAACCCCACCACTCTTTCGCAAGCCTTTACATAATAGCAAAAAACAAAATGCATTTAAGATCCATAACAAATGTGGAAAGTGCAACAAACAAATCATGCAAATGTGTATTGACGCGTCATACGTACATTGAACGATGGATGCTTTAAGTTGAACATTGCGTCATGATTGACGTATCGGGAATACTCTTCAGTTGGGAGGGATGAGAATGGTCGACGAAGGAAAAAGCGAGGATTCCGAAAAACAATAACGTTTGGAACTGGGGTGTTCACAAATTCCTTAGCTACTAAATGCGTTGAAACTGGACCATTGTGATCTTTAGTCCAACTCTGAAAAAAGCATCGGGGAAAGTAAACATAGCTATTAACTGATAAAAAGGTTCAAGTTTCCCATACTCCTTGAGTTGACTTAATTACAAAATTCTCTGCATTACCTTATAACTAGTTTCTGTGTGGATTAAAAATCCTGAGGATGATTGCCTACCAACTTTGGGGCTGATTACAATATGACTGAGTTCGATACAAAATGGGAACTTGATTGATATCGTTACAGGAGGGCGAACAAAGGTGTCTGTCATGAAACCTTTTGTTGATTGTAAGTTGAGATCGTTGGTTATAAGATTCTGCACCTCGTATCCATCAGCCTCCACCTGATTGACACTGATTGTTGTTCCAATCCCTTCAACGCAAAAATTCATTTTTGATGCGGAACTGTAAAATGGATAATTAGCCAAACAGCATTAGTCAAACTCATTTACGTAAATAAAAATACATTAACACGCATAACAATGCAACAAAATATTTTGCCAAAAAAAAACTTACTTCTGAATAAATATGGATAATAATGATGACAACGATATTCACTTTTTCAAGTTAGTAACGTAACTTTCATTTGATTTGGTGTAGCTTCAAATTGAGCGGATTACTCCTATTATTTTTTGCATCCAAGGGTTTCCAATTTTAGACTTAACTGATTGATGGAGAATTTGTTGTACGAGAGTTTTATTGAACAAGTTTGTCTTCCACCCGCTTCTAGTTTACATGCAGCCTCTTTTTCTTCCGGTATATATGTAATACTGATTGTTCTTTCGATTGCAAATGTTTAATACAGTTTCTTCTATCTAAGTTTTTGCTTAAAATTCCGTATGTAAATTTCTGGTTTTCACTCGCAAGTAAAATCTCAACCACCTAAAAATCAACACAATTACATCATTAGACTTTTTATTCCTAGGAATTTATATAAAAATTGTTAATTGCCTGATTCTTACAATTTCTGAGAAAACTCATTTAAATACATAGTTTGTCGCGTAAACAAGTTTTTAAACACGCAGATAATTTATCATAAAACCTACTAGGATATTTCATATATTCAGAACTGTCCCATCAGCAGAAAGGGAAAACTAGCAATGGTATGGATGCAAACTAACTGAGTTATGTTTTAAGATTAATCATAACGATTGCCAAATAAACAAACTCTCTTGTCTATAGAACGGTATAATAATGCAAAGTTTATGAACTCCTTGTGAATTCTAGTATTCCAGGTAAAAGCATGTCTCATAAATAATGTTTGATAATCTCTAAGCATGTATCTTCATTTATGCATGAGGTACATTTCTTGTCTTAGAAATTTCACATTGTGCAAAGTGCGCAATGTTTACTAATACACACGCTCCTGGTGACATGAAATCATTGACGGCGCATTCTTGGGCAAGCCATTTTCAGAAACAAAGACAGAAAAGAATGAGGCAAGCGGTTCACCACTGTGAATTCTCAAAAGCAAATTAGCAATAAGGAAGAACTGACTATTGCACACTTTCGTTGTGACTAAAGTTTTTTTTGTCGCGTCGACAGATGCATGATGCACCTTAACGCTCCTTTGGTGAACACTAACAGTTCCCAAAAGATTTTCAACCATGAAAGAATGACAAAGTGATTATCACATAGGCATTCCGACGACCTTAAAGGTACTTCTGCTGATTTGCCTCTGCTGTATATTATTATACACGCTCGCAAAACTCAGAAGATGAAGAAAAAGTCATCCAAGAAAATAATATTATGGCTTCTGTTCTGGGAAACCTAATCTTTGAGTAACCTTCATACCTTACTTCCTACTAATACTTTTTACAGCGTATCGCAAGATGCCCCGTAGATCTTATATACTTTTATAGTGTGATGCTATGCGTATATGTAATGTATATTATGTTCACCGTTCACACAAAAAAACCTTGTTTGAGAAGGGATCTCCGTACAAGTTGGTTCTAACTTCATTTGTGCACGCAGCAGGTATAATCTATTCACCGTATTTATTTATAACAGGTAATAATAATAATAAATAATCATCGTATCATAATCATAAAGCTCCCTTTGTGTCTGAGACCCAACCTAAGGTCTGTCACTGTCACTCGTTGTTACACTCCTTGCATACTGCAACCTTTTCTATCCACTTGGTTATCATGTGAATGTGAGTGAATGTGTGCCTCTAAGCCTATATTATTCTGTTACGGCAGCAACAGCAGTCAGTCGTCAGAAACGAGTCGAGAAAGAACGCCTGGTCCTATAAAAGAACAAAGCCAATCGTTTCCCCTACTTTGCCGATCAGACGGAGATATGTATTTATATAACTTGGAGCTATATAGCATTCAGAAAATGCACTCAACTGACTGAACCTATTTCTCATTGTAGAAGAGAAGGAACTTATTTTTCCTTCGTCATACGGTTCCCCTCTCTTCTCCTTTCTCATTTCTCTTTTCTAGTCGTATTCCTTTTGTTTGAGCTTTATATTACACATAAAAAAGGAAACCAAGAAGGGTACAGCGTTAGCAAGTCAAGTTACCCTCCGCGATACATACGTGGAGGACATATGTACAGAGCATGCATCTTTCCCAAGGAAAAATATTCCCTCGAATATTATTAATCCATACAGAGAAAAATCCAGGACGAGTAGTGTACGTTAGATGCAGTATGTAAAATTCAAAGCTTCATGGAAACAAAGTGTAACGAACCACGTTATATATCATTGAATAGGTCAGCGTATAAGTCTCAATTCAATAGTTTTCCTCAAGATGAATCGCCCATCCATCATTTCCAACACTTAACCCAAATGCAACAATAAAGAGAAGGAAAAAAAAGAGAAACTTTGAAGTGAAGGAATTGACAAGGACCATGGAAGGAAACAAAATATAAAACAGGGTCTTATTTGAAAGAAATAATGAGCCAACTACGCAACTGAAACACAATACGGTAAAAAAAAAGTTGGACTCCAGTGGGAACTTGTTTTTCTATATTTCATAATATCGGGTATTAGATATTATGACGAAGAGTTTTTTTTACGTAACCGTTTATCTCCGCAAATTGGAAGGTATATCTCCAGTTACGCATTAGTGCACTGAACTTTCGTATCGACAACCAATTCATGAAAAAATATGTAAAGCTTGAATGCTTCCACATATGTTTGCATGTGTTCGTATTATCCACTCTTATGCCTAGTAATAAATGAACGTTCTCTACACGGATATCTATTAAAGGAAAAAAAACTCATAAGGCTATAATAGAATTTATTGTACACGGATTAATTATGCACGGTTTATTTTCATGGAATATGCGAAAAAAAATCCACATTTCTTTCAGCATGTGGCACAGTATAACTTCATGAATGCGTAAAGAGTTTAATTGGATACTATAATGTATTACTGGGTGGAATAAGGAAACCACAACCTTCTACAATGTATAACTTCATGAGACCACTAAGTCAAGGTGTAGGTAAGGTAATATCATGAGATCACTAAACTAATTATCTGCATAGGTATTTTGCGTTACAATGTGTATAAAAAACAGACACACACACAGACGCGATGTGTGATGTAAGGAGCGGACTTAATACACTTCTACGAACTTTTTATTCGTCATAGCCACGATGATATGCCTCATGCATTGCATACCTGACTGAAACTGAAACGGAATCACGTTCGTTACTCGTAGTCTGTAATAAATAATAATAATATTATTTTCGCACATACATTCGTAACGTGTGTGAGTTAAACAACTTTACGTTGCACAATTAACTCTTTGCAAAGCTCATGTAATTTTTTTCAGCTAAGAATTCCGCAAATTTGCTACAACTTTTCTGAAAGTTCATACTTGCAACACTTTCCAATGCGCGTAAGTATGTGTATATATGTATGTGTGTGTTTTCACGTTCACATGCAAAGAATTATTGTTTCCAGAGATTTGGAACTAACGCTGTAACTGTAATTGAAATGAATACAACTAGGTATAATATACTAACTAACTACACTTGACTACCGAGTCTATTTCTCTGTGTTATCAGAATCCTAGTCAGCTAATGCAACAGACGAAAAAACTCTTGAGGGAAAAAATAGTTGTTACAAAATTATCCTTTGTTCTTGCCTTTTCTCAAATTTCCTCTTTGCACCTTTGTCTTGTTCTGCTGCTGGAGATATAGATGCTGGCTGGCAGGCTGCGAACGACGGACTGCTCCTGGAGTATCCGAATTCACAGGAACAACTATCCAAGAGAGAAGTATGTAAAAGTAATATTATTGAATTTCAATGTCAGACACGGACGAGAAAGAAACGAGATGGCACATTGAGCTCGGAGCTCTTCTACTTCTTCTCTGCTGGATTTTTTTGATAGTTTTTTCTACTTATTCTCTCACAGAGCTTCGTAATAATAATGACGGAGGGGGATGAGTAAGGCTACATGAAAAGTAATAATACGTTCTTCTGAGTATTCCATCCTCCAAAGTGCATACTCACTTCACTCCACTCACTGCTCCGCACGTCTTAGAACGTTCTCTATATGAACCCTGCGTCTGATTACTACCACATACACGATGAGTTCCCTACACAGACGAACTTCTCAGGAAAAGGATGGCGAACACGCAACACTTTTGAAATGCAGCAGCAGCAGCAGCTTCTCTTTCCTTTCTTCCTTATAGCATTTAGAAAGAAGGCTGAAAAAAGTTGGAGAAAAAATCCATTTGGGCATTAAAAGTAGGAAAAGTGAGCAGAGAGGAGACTCGTTTTTTTCCTTCGTCTTCTTCCCTATCATCAATATAACAGTGCGACCCCCTTCACTTCTTTCTCGACGGAGAATAATGGAGACTCTGAATTGTATAATGCAATATAGTTAGTTTGGGATATTATGAAACTTTTTTTTCCTCTTCTCTCTTTCTTCTCTTCCGATGATAGTGGTGGTGGCCAAAGGGAGAGTGAAACGGGAATCGAAGATTTTTTTTTACTAGAGATTACCAAGACGGGCGGACGAACCCTTCTCGTTGCTCCTGCCTCTCTGATGCACTGCACGATACTGAAAAGAACCAAGGATGCTTGAAGGGATGTTAAAAATGGTGTACAAGAACGCACACACGAAATAATAATACGGCGATGTAAATGGTGGTGGTGGTATAGTGGTTGTGTAGCGAAGCGATGTTGGGCTCGATGATGACGATGATTCTGAAAATAGAGAGGAGAACGTTGGTTGGTAAACATAAGGCAAAAAGCTTTTTAGAATGGGTTTGCTTCGCAGCAGTGGCGCATATTACAAGAGTTTTTCTGTGTTCGAAATGCAGAGAGCCAGAGCCAACAGAGCTCAACAACTAACAACATTCTCTTGTCTACCTAAAAGTTGTAATATTCTCGTGGTTGTTGGTTGGTATGCATCAGCCATGGCTCCGTTTTGCTCGCTCGCAACAAGCAAGTACACATATAAGGAACTCAAGAACTCACACAGTCATCGCACAACTTTTTTTACAGAGAACATTGGATCA
>JAHZNF010001623.1:0-10304 GCA_027744215.1 Troglopedetes dispersus
CAATGAAGGAAGCACCTTGAAAATTTCAGAAACGCAATTTGTTAAGTTGGGAAAGAAGACCTGGTAGCTTTTCCAACTGAATTTTTACTCTGGATTTTCGTGAGAAAAACGAGAAGACAGAATAGGTACTAAAATGCCAAATATAATTTGAATACTGGGGCTGTGCAAGTTAGAGGAGAAAAAGTTGCGCGGATGTCACATTGATTAATAATTTATAATTATTAAAAGCAAACCACAAGATTACTTCCAAACTACACTCTATACACCCTAGCAGTTCTCCGTCTGAGTAATATGGTATCAGTTCTTTGTGAGAAATGCCCGAAATTTTCTTGTTTACCTTTCTTCGTTCTTGACTCGACTCGATCCATTTTTCTTCTTGCTTTCATTGATACAAGTTATGTACGCTGTACATCCATAAAAAGTTGTGAAAGATAGCAAAATACGTAAGCTGTTTCCTCTTACACCATAATGAAGCAATTCATCTAAAAACATACTTTCAATAAGATTTTATTAAGATGTTTAAGAAGCAAAAGTAATGCCTGTCTTCTTTTCTTCAGGCAGGAATCGATATTTTATGTCTAAGAAAAAAATAGCAGTTCTATCGCTTTCACCAGGCAAAGTCCTTTCACCTAACCACAGTATAGACAGAGAACATATTCTTAGCAAAAGTGATAATAGGAACACAACACATGAACGTTTAGTATGAAGCGATTTTGCAACTAATAGGCCCATATATGAAACCATGATGTATCCTAACACAGATACACTGAGTGGGCGCAAAGCAACCATGTCGGAGATATTGATTTACTTCATTTCAAATCTGTTCCTTGGGTGTTAAACAATAATTCATCAATATTGCATGAACACTTTGTATGGAGTAAATTGCAACTAAATCCATAATTATTTATTACGGAGAAAAAAAACATCCTGAAGATGACTTTTATATTAGTTGTAGTTTAGATTAGTTATCTTTCACTGAGTAAATTTGGCCGATTGTAAAGATTTTTCTCATTACTCAGTAATTATAACGGGTGTGATGTTTTGAAAATTTTATAGCAAGGATCCAATTATGCTTATCTAATGATTTTTAGTCACTTCTCTGCTGGCTATTTCAATAACAACAGCCTCATTGTTAATACAGCAGTTCGTAAAGCACTGGGTTCATTAGTCAAGGAGGCGATGTGACTAATACTTTTATGAGCGTTCCTTAATAGTTCCATTCATCAGTCATTAAATTCCAGTATAGTGGAAGTCCTAGTCGTGGGACTATATTTTACATGCACTGCATCCTTAGGCTTGGGTTGGGGTTCATTTAGGTTCGGCCGTACATGCGATAATAAATATGAAATAATGCTCCTTATTAAAGATTAAATTTGATTACAAGCAAATTACGACAATGTCGTCCTCCATTTTTTACTCTTTGAATATCATTTCATAAGTATCTTCTACTATCGTAATTGCCCACTTCTTTTTTCATTCTCAACATAGCGATATTTATATATATCGTAGATCTCTAATCATAATCATTATGGTATACTACTCAAATGGCTAGTAGTATAAGAGTGGTAACTTTTTTATCCGAAAGAAAGTAATGTAATAGCATGACATACATAAGTCAAATTGCAAAATTCTCCCTTTTATGATTATTATCTTCTTTCGGCTGCGGATGTATAACTTCGCATTTAACTACCACCACCGCCTAATTTCTGGAGTCACGCACTCGTACACTAACTAAACACTCTACGAAGAAGGCGGTGGAGACGGGAAGATGGCAAATTCCAACTTTCTCAAAATCGTATTTTCTTATGTATACCTAACTTTTGAGTTGCCAATTAAAGTCGCTTTTGCCGTAGCCCTTCAGCCCAAAACGTCGTGAATATTATTATTATTTCATGGCACTTCTATAACCAGTATTTAAGGTGAAGCCCCAGTTTTAGGGAAATGAGCACCTTCATAGTGGAGTATAAATACACTGGATTGCCAACAGGAATTTAGCCAGACTGGGGCTTCTTGTCATCCCACTTACATATATGTATAGCAACAAATGTTGCTGCACGTTCGGGAGAGGAAAATGTTTTTATGCTTTAGTCCATCCTTTGTTAATGCAAGTTTTACAAGACACGGATGTTGAGTAATGTGGGACACATTAAACAGAGGAACTTATTATAAAGCAACCAACAAGCAAACCAGGCTAAACCCGAGAGAGTCAGGCTCAAGCCATGAAATTCAATTATTGCTTCGTTATGAATTCTCTTGTTCGTCTAAGAATGAAGGAGGATCGCCGAACAACAAGAAAGAATCTAAGCTTTAAGACGGCATGGATAAGTATATAGATACCCGCAAAATTAAACCTATATTACACTTCTGGAAAATGTGGATGCGCGGAGGGAGGAAAGTAAAGCGGGCGTTGTACTTCTCTCAAGTCGGTTTCGCCATCACCAATGTGGCCGTTGTTTCCCTGAGATGATGATGATTCTGGCAGTCTTTTGGAAAGATTCCGAAATAATAAATAGGAGAAACGAGGGAGAGGAAGGCACTCTGCACGTACCTTGGTTGGCTGATAAAACGGAACATTAAAGCAGTTTTATATCTTTCTTGTAACAACAAAATGGACAATCTGCTTGTGCTATTACTCCAAAAAATACTTTTAGGGAGCGGATGCTCCCAGCTTCGCCCGATATCTTTTTGCAATGAGTGAGAAGAAGAACAGCAATGTGGAGAGGGAAAGCGAGCAAAAAGTCAAGCTATTTCCTTTCATCATATTATATAGGTTTCACTTGATGAGATGAGGGACTACTTCTTCTTCTGTCAGCTTTGCGCACGGGTACGCCGATCTGAAATACGATGCTGAGAGAAGTGAGAGAGGGAGAAAACATGAAGATAAGTAGTACGTAAAGTAATGTAACGCAAACAGGGACGGTAGGAAGGGCAAACTGTGTGGAAAGAGTAAGCAGAGCAGAGGTTGGTTTTTTCGGTTTGCAAAGATAAATGAAGAAGGACAAAAGAAAGCTGTGTGCATGCATATGTATGTTCATAATACAGTAGAGGTTGGTAATGGCGAAAGGAAGTAAAATGAGAACGTATAAAACATCAGATGTAAAATCAGCATAACAAATCTTCTTTGGTCGCTTCGCTCAACTATCCTGAGACCAATTTTCCTTCGAACAAACGCATAGTGAAATAAAAACAAGCCTTTCCTGACATCCACCCTGCCACTATTGAGCCATTTATCTTTCTGTGTGAGCTCGTTCTCCTTTCCTATTTATTCGCGCTAATGCTGGCATAACAATTTACAAGCGAGCTTAAGCCTGCTGGATTCGGGTATTAAAAGGTGCCCATTACATACAAAGGCCACATTATAATGAGTTTTTATGCAGTGGAGAAAACGTTATCTCTTCTGGGGAGAGGAGAAGAGTGAAAGTTTAGACGAAGAACAAAATGCACACTTGTACAATCCCTCTCCCGTAGTCACGAGATGATGAGTTTGGCGTTGTTGTTGTTGCGGAGGAACTCGCTGGTGGTGAGATAACTGAGATAAGGAAAGTCATCGCTTGTAAAACAGACTTTAAGTCGATGAATACATGCTGGGCTTTTTTCTGACGAAAAATGCTATTCTACAATTGCTCAATCTGATTGCACCTGATGCTTATTGCGTTCGGGTCATAAAGAGTTCTTTCTTGGGCAATGTAACAACTTAAATTTTCCATTCAAAATTGCGGAGAGGAAATGACAAAAAAAGTTTTCACTTACCAAGCTTGTTCCCACTCCTCCTCTTCACTCGAAGGCATATTGTTCTCGATCTTATACACTACAATAAACAACCAAAATAAATTTGAGCATGAGGATAGATAGTTGTACTTTCCACTTATGTGGCAGTCGTACCTACTTTGTTAATTATGCAGTTTAAATTCAAGTCATGACGAAGCCGAAGCCGGGCAATCTCCTTTTTATAGCTTACCTGATGAATATGTGAGATGACCTCTGTATGCGTAGCATCTTCCAGGGAGCGTCCATTTACCTCCAGTATCTCATCTCCGACCTCCAAATCCGCTTTGTCTGCCGGCGAGCCTTTATAACAATCGATGCATGACAAGGTTATTTCAGAATTTCCCATTAATCTTCAAAATTATTATATTGAAGCTGCAAATTCCAAAGCTTGACAAGACTTGCTGCAGTAAACTCCAAGAGAGAATAATATATAACATAATATTTGAGGCAGGCTGTGAAAGTAAAGGAAGCCAAAGCTTGTAGACGGCAGTATACATTCTAGTATTTTTACAGAATCACTTCACGTAACAACAAGGGATTCAACAATTTTATGCAGCTTTAAGCTTTTAGTGTGATCAGACCAATCATCTGGCCTCGGTAGTGGTTAACATCTGCCGCTTTAGTAATTTGAGCCCTTGAGAGGCATTCCAAAAACTCTAACGAGTCCCTCAGATGGATCATATTTCAGTACCGTTTCAGACAGAAAGTGCTCAGCAGCAGTTACAACTGAACGAGTGTCTATAATCCCATGATGTCGAAAAGAAGAGGATACAAGCTCAAAAATATCTTGCGCATGTAGCAGGATTAAGTCAGGTTATAAAATTCCAAATTTATTGAACCAGCCGAAATTGTATTTATTTGTAGGTGCACGGATTGTCGTAAGTCGTAAGCTGCTTTGTGGGTGTATGTGATTGGAATGCGTTACATATTTCTTCACCAGGAACAATACACTCATGGAAATGATAGAACTAAGCTGTATTATGCGCTTTCACTTTACTTAGTATGGGCAAACCAAAACTTATGAAGAGCAGAAAAACATTATAATATTTGGCAAAATGTAGACAGCAAATTTAATCTGTCAAATCGATGGTATGTATTACTATTACCTAAAAAAGGATAGTGCAATTAATCGACGGTATACCAATTTATCCTTCTAAAAAATCTTTCTGTGTCTTCCGGCAATTCATTGGATTTACTTTGTTGATTGCATTATGGCGTAACGTCGTAAGTGGAGTTACACTTTGTTCGACGACTTTTTTAATGCTTATTTTTGTTGTTCGTCAGTCGTACAATAATAGGTCACCATAATTATTTTGTATAATAATTGTCACCATAAATTGCATTGCATAATTAATTGTACGTCTGGTAAATGTAAATTAGTTGTAATCTTTGAAAAATTCAGTCGCCTCACGTACTGTTTGTAATCCAGCTTTCTTTATTGGCATCCATAACGGCAAGAAACATCTAACTTTTGAGTTTCTTTGGCTCCCAAGTTGGGAGTCCCAACCCAACTCAGTTGCAACTTGCTAGTAAGTTCATTCAGGACTCTTTGTGAAACTACTTGTACAACTCCCTCACACGAGACAATATCAGACGACGCATGAATCGACCACTATGATCACTAATTATGCAACGGAATCATGCAGAAATAAGGGGCGATAGCCTGTTGATCTGCATGTCAATTGGTAAATTGCGTTTCTATTTCTATTTATTTGTCAGAGAATGGATAGTAAAATTACCAAAATAAAAGTTATTGAATACATTGAAACCGGCTTCAGATAAAAAAGAAGAGAATATTTATGGAACTTTAGTGGCAAATATTTTATATTGGTCTTTCAAACATGATTCTCGGTCCCGCAAGCTGTAACTTTGCTTATGAATAACGAACACTCAGAAGGAACGTACATACTGGGCGAAGAAGAAAGATCGTGAGTTCGTTAGCATAATTTTCATGGAGACAAATGCAAGATTTTATTACCAAGCTCTTAACAATTATTTTGGAAACGCTGCAAGTGTAATGGGAACCTTGCCTCGCACTACCTCGATGGAGGAAATTTTTTTAATTTGATTATTATTTAGAACATATTTGTCACTCCTTGAAAAGTTCCATTATGTTTAAATTATACTTTGTAAAAAAATAAAGTGAATTTTGCATGAAGAGTTATAATTATGATATTTTTATCAAGTCCACAGAACAATTTTTTCAGTTTTATGATTGGAATTGTCTGGCTAACTAGAAATAAATGCCGTTTTCACCAACGTTTTCACGATCGTTTTGCTTCGCCCAGTACAATGTAGTTGCAATATATGTAAATTGCAATATTGACTGCTATGACATTCATCTCTTGGATAAGTCACCATCTGTTTGGAAAGCCACAAACATCTTTCCCCCAGTAAGTTATTATAAATTTTATTTGTACGTTTGGATTTAGATCAACTGACCTCACTGGCATGAACGAAGACGAAGCAGCTAACACAGGTCTTGGTATTGATAGTTTCAAAGTTTACATGGCATGCAAATGGCTTCTGACTCAAATGGAAAAATTTGGTCAGTACTCTTTTAATGTTTTTAAACTGACATCAATTGGAAAATCCGTTAGCTATTAAAAGTATAATAATTATAATTAATAAATTAATTATTAATTTAGTATGATGGAAAGCACTTGACAATTTCGGGATTTGCCATTTCTCGGTTCCTGGTTACGTGGGTAAGTATAAGCACCTCTACACCATGGCCACAGTAAAATTGGCATACCTATGTGGTAATTTATCTATTATATTTTTATGTATTTTTGTGGTCTCCAAGTCTGCGTAAAATTGATTTAATGGATCGTGACACAAACTGACATAACGCAGAGGTATGTATTTATGACTGTGTGTAACTAAATTACTACGAATTACGACGAATACTCCAGCACCCTGTGTCAGTAAATAATTTATCAAACACGCTCTGGTAAATGGAGGGGTAACTTCACTTCGGGATTGTCTTTGTCCTTTTCAACTCTCACATTGATATATATCAAAGTAAGTCCTGTTTTTGACAGTGCAACAACGGACCAGCGTTTTTATGACATGTTTCCAGCCCAACGTATTAGTGCTGATATCAGAGATTTTTTAAATGCCTGCGCTTTCCAGTTCTTGGAAAATGGGACAATGAGGTAGGAGAATCAGTTAAAATGCTTGGGACACCATACGTACTTCTGCCAACAACGTTACTGCGAGTGAACCGTACGTTTTCATCTTTAATAATCCCCGTCTATTGTGTGCTGGCGAAAACGTACCTACATGTGTCACAGCCTAGTCATAAATGTGAAGAAGGAAATTGCTGGCCACTCTAATCGAGTATTTTTAAAATATTACATTTACTCAAAATATATGGGGAATGTGGAAGCAAGTATAAAACCGGGCATGGAAGGGAATGGATCTCTGAGGGTTTTATTAAGGAGCACTATATACGCTCCTCTCTGCTGGCACACATTATGATGATGTCTCTTGACTAAAATTCTTCCGAAAAGAATGTAAGTTGTTCATTCAGCAGGAAATGGCGATCATGGAGAGGATATGATCTTCTGGTTCTCTACTCACTCGAAGGAAAACTCATTTAGGGGAAAAATAATTGTCATAAAGAAACGTTTTTACGATATTATATGATAGTTCTCGACAGAAACTGGTTTCAGGCATGAGCGGAAATGCTATTCTGGAGAGGGAGAAGATCGAGGATCATCATCATCATATATCCGCCTTGAATGTGAGTTTAACAGAGTGAGACAAAGAAATAACCTCTTTCTCTCCTGTTTCCATTATGTGTCAAATACGTAAAACCCTGTTGAAAATGGCTGGAATATATATTTTACTTTCTCTCCTGTGCAGCAGCACCGTACGATACGAGCACCCCGCATACGACCAAAGTGCACTCAAGTATCGAGTCGAGAGGAAAGGAAGAGGTGAACCAACACCACACAACGCCATCACTTTCTAATGAAAGGGGACTGGCAAATCCGAAAAATGGGAAAGCGAAAGTGGCACACAACAATTGCAGCTACACTACAGGCATACAACATAGGAGCTCAGAACAGAGAACCACTGCGACTAAAAGTAGGGATGCAACAAACACAAAAAAATTTCAGCAGCAGCACCACAGTCCTCTTCTCGTCGTCACCATCATCTCATCATCTCCATCACCAACAGCAGCAGCAGAAAATGAAAGGAGAAAGAACAGGAGCGGCAGACAAGGTACCAATAGTATGACTTATAAAGGAAGATAAATTGTACCAAGTTTTCCTGCTTTATCTACTTTAAGTTTTCCCTTTGTTTTTTTTCTTCCAGGTTCTGTCATTTTTACCCGCGATTGAGCATCCACATGAGCATTTTTTCTTAAAAAACAAGCGCCGTCATCATTACAACAGCAGCTGCTGCATTTTTTCATGTTATTCAATGGTTATATTTTCCTGAGTGAGATGTTCATATATATGTCTAATTCATACATGAGTCTTATTATTATGACCCTGTCCGTTTTTTTGTCGGGAAAAGTCTCTATTTTATCATTATTATTTTTAACCACTCATCCACCACCATGTCCAAATGTCGGGTGTAGTACAGGTTCTGCACTCTCCGCCACGGTCGGGCTTAACGGTACACAAGTAAACACAACGCTCCGTGAAAATTTTCTGACATCAACTACATGGAGAGTTGATCCAGAGAGGAACAAAAAAAAGTTTCCTCTTTCTTTTGATCTGGAGAGAAAAAGTGTTGAGCCAGTTATTGCCCTTCTCCCTCTTCCACTTACATTGTTTTGAGTCCAACTAGAACAATCACTATTTTTCCTTGGTTTGCAACCACGTTTTATGGATCTTGCTACACTGCTTCATTTTTACCATTAGTTTTAAAAGTAAGCAGCACTGTATTATTATTATACAGATAGGAAACGTTGTTGTTGCGCGAGGCGGTCGGTGGACCGTACATCTGCCGCTGTAGTTTGTTGGTCTCATTTGAAGATATATCTCATCACGCCAAATTAATGGATATAAAATAGGAAGGTCTGAAACTCCCAAACTGTTAATAGTAGGTACAGCCACACATAAGTACGTGCTACTGGCGCTTAGCACAAAGAAACTAATGGTGTTTCCCTATAGTTATTTCCAGTCCTTATTCTTTCCACCAGTGAAAGGAGAACTCATTTACGCCCGACTGACTGATTTCCGAAAGAAACATATACATTCCGGTAATTTTTCTCTCTCCCAATTTTCTCTTCCAGTTACTCCTAGGCTTCCCCAGTTTTTTTTCAAATGTGCACAGTCCACATAATATTTACTTCACAACAAACAAGCTACTTTCCCATTTTTTTCCGCCTCGCTAGGTTTCAGTTGTTTGCTTGATGGTGGTGAAAGTTAAGCACACAAATTGAAAATAATTTGAGATGAGGAGAAAAGTATTATGATGGTGCTACTGATAATGATGGAATCCCTTCTGCTTGCAACCGGCTGGTCATCGTGACAAAGTTGTGCCATTAAGGGCTTAGTGAAATAAAATGTGCGCAAGAGCGGATGTATCGGCCATCTAACATGATCCGATATAAATTGCATTTATTTTGGCATGCTTTCTATGTGCATATTATAACACAGATTTTTCAGGTATACGACTACATCTGGTGAAAAACCATTTTGCTCGACTAAACACGGGCGGTAGGCAGGAGATTACCCTAAAAAGACTTTTTGGTTACCATTTACCGACTATGAGTCTCAAATGATAATAATATTTTTTAAAGAAAAGTTTACCGATAGAATTTTATTTGGAAAACTTTGGTCGTATAATAAGTTAAAATACAAAGAAGCAGTTTCCTAACATTGATACTTGTCTGTTAGACTTGAATGAAAGCAGGAGATTGCATAGGCTTTTTTGCAGAGCTTCACAGAGCGTCATCTTTTAACTTTTTTCTTTTGCATGGACTAAATGAATAGACTTCGTGTGTATTTCCAACTTCGTTTTCAGGAAAATGCTTTTGCAGTTTCGTGTTTACTGTGCTGCAGTAATAAATGCTTTAAATAAAATAAGCTCATTTCGTCAAACTAGGTTTTTGTGTCGGGTTTTAATTAGCATTTTACGAGTGCTGTTGTAGTACAGGAAATCGCAAAAATGCAATTGTGTAGATGTAGAACAATAAAAGTAATCGTCAATCTAAATCACATGCAATTTTCACCCCGTGTTCACTAACCCACATGGTACAAGGAAGATTATACAATTTGAATTAGAGGATTGCACAATTAACCTAAATATTTTTAACACTTTTGTTGAATCTTCTCTCCTTTCGAAATCACTTCAAATGAAATTGTGTGCCCTGGTCAGATTTCCAAATTGGTCTTTCGATCAATTTACAGGTTAGTCCTTCCGGGTCATAGGCTATTTACTGGTTAACTAATGGGCTGTGTAGGTCATCCGGATCAAAGGTCAATCAACTTAAGATAGTTCATTTTAAGGCTTATTGAGAGGATATAAATTTTATTTATTATAACAGTACAAGCTTTCATCTGCTCTCCGCA
>JAHZNF010001624.1:0-12889 GCA_027744215.1 Troglopedetes dispersus
GAATTCTCCGTCTTTTGCTCTACAACTGCGCATATTTTTATCGCTATATCTTCAATTTTTCATATTGAAATCTCAATCGATTCAACTGCGTGTAAAACTTGATATTTCACATTACGAAAATGACAAAAAATTTCAAGTTTAAAACGGTCATGTGTTTAATGAAAGAAGGAAACCCAAAAACTCGACTATATGGTATAACCCCCAGGTTTCTGGGCACCAAATGTGATAAGCATGAGAAAAAAAGTTACATTTGGATCAATGTAGGAACATCTCAATTGTTCGTAACAATAAAAAAGCTTTGCAAAAATGGTCCGTCTACATTGGCTTGTGCTGCAGCCAAGATACTACAGTTTGCGAGGTCAGTCATATATCATTTTAAAGCTAAGGAATTGGTGATCCCAGCATGGGTAAAATTGCCCTCTCCACTGTAAGCAACGGCCTGAAGTTACTTGCCGAAAATTACTCAAAAAATCACGTTGAGACAGTTTTTGGAAAATCATCAAACGCTTCTACTTCCCGCTTGCTTGATGAACCATTGTGTTCTTGGCTTTATGCAAGGTTGAATATGGAAGGCGAAAACGTACGGTAACTTATTACACAGCATGAGGGTGTGTGCGTCGTTATATCTGCTAAAATTTACCGAAATGCCATGAAAAACCGTTGAATATATTGACAGAATTTCGAGCGCGAGCTTGTTCCATCAAACTTAATTTTTTATTGGAGGAGATAAACTTTCTCGCAAGAAATCCTATGCTGCAAGGCAAATTCTGGTAGTCTTATTTTGTGTAGCGTTGTCAGCGGTGATTGTGGGATCTGTTTGCGTAAAGTACTTTGTCGTGGTTTGTGGTAGAATTTAAAGTTCTACCAGATGGACCATCTGTTTCGGCAAAACATGTGGAAATTCGGGGAGGTAGTATATGACAGTTGCAGCCTACCGTCATATTCCCGTCATTAGGGCGTGCCAACTGTCAATTTCGTTCTCTGCAATGTTTCCTAGGCCTTGATTATCCATTTCATTTTGCAGAGTCCACACGACCGCTTGTTGTGTGCCAAAATTCGTTATGAGAAGAAATCATTGGCACTTAGGACTTGCATTTGCTTGATTTCAAAGTGTTTAAGTAACCTTACGGTAAATATTACATACGATCTGTCAAATAAATATGATTCTGAGGAGCATACTCTCATAAGTCGAATCAGAGTGTCACTGTAAGCCATGAAGCGCTACTGTGTTCATAGTTTTTGATCACCAACTTTTTTGCTTTTTTGACATGTTCACAGGCCGGTCTTACGTTGCCCCTTTACGTGTTGGCGTAAGTAAATTGGGGTAATTTAAGGAAAAGCAAGCATAAATACTTATAGGATTTTCCACACATATGGGACCGTTATCCAATGAACTCGGGGTGTATTCAAAGAATTTGATCAGAGTTTACATTTATTAATACAAAAGAAATCTCAGTAAGTTACATTCCGGGATGAAAAGCTACACAATAAGTTGCCACATCATTTCATTCTACTTTCCGTCTACGATGGTTGCACGTTTTGTTGAGTGCCGTCTACTCATGTTTGTTTAGACTTTAAGTTCATCCCCATATCGGATTCACTTTCTCCAAATCTTCCCTCCTGCATCCGATACCTTCCTATTACTTATTTCGTGTTTTATTAAGATTTTACGTGGGGTATTGCGTTTTATTTAACGAATGGTAATTTATTTAGTATATATTGATATTATTTGTTGTTTAGCGGAATAACAGTTTTATATACTTATGTATATGTAATGTTGCAAACATTGTCCAGTCCGCCTTTTTTTGACGTGTACAAGTTGCGTCTTATTGATAACTCAACTTTTATTCCATACCGTATTATTTATTCATATTATTATTCCAGTTATCATTAATCATTATTATTAATATAATTATACGTATTGTTACATGATACCATCTTTTCTTTATACATTACATATACACATATACCAGCGGTGGTATACAATTTTGTCGTTTTGACTGGTATGAAAAATCGTTTTCGTATTTCGATACAATTTTTACCAAAAGATTATGTTACTTTATGCATAAAAAACTTGATTTTTTTTTCTCTCGATATAATTGTAGACATAATAAACGACCTTGACTTTTTGTTGTCTAAAAAATATAATTTTTATTTGACAATCAAGAGTGCACTTTGTTGATATTACCATGTACATGTATGACTCTCAATTCCCATTAAGTTATTTCACACACACCACCAGTATCAATGTGGTCATTTCATTAGTCCAACTGTGAATGCGATAACATCTTGATTTAAGGTACTTACAAAAATGTTAATTTTGATGTAGAAATTATTTTTTTTCTGTCGAAATGAAAAAGATTTTTATTTGTGCATTTGTACTAATTGTTTGTTGTTATCTTGTGAAAGCTTGTGTGAACTGTGTTACTTAAGTAGAGAGATTGTTTCTGTACCGATATTGTTTTGTCCGTTACCTGGTTTGTGCGTGATTGTTGTTGAATACTTCATCAGTGCTTGTTCATTTCGTCTACTCAAATATTTTATTTTGTCAAACGTTGGTTGTGGATCGGTAATGGTCGTATACCTTTTGTTCTATACAAATTTAAATTTTTTCATGGCGTAAGTTTCTCATATACTATAAACCCAGGCCGAATTTGTCAATAATAAGCAAATTTCTCGAGAATAGAATATTTATGATTAAGAAGGAAAGACGTTCTTCTTCGTAGAAATAGGATACTTAACTTGTCTTGCAAGCCACTCTTGAAACAGTAATAATAGTTAGTCAATAGATTAGCGTGTTTATATCGCCAGTTCTACCGCGGTTTAGCTAATAATAATAATTTTACTAAAATGCATGAGGGCCAACGAAAGTTAAAAGATAAAAAAAACAATAGTTTTATTAGCATGTGCCTGTTTGTTTGATGATGTGCATTCGATCAATAGAACTATCGCGAATAATATAGCTTGAATTGAAGTGTGATGCAGCAACTAAAAACTAAAACGAATGGCTATTTGCTTGGTTTGTCGTGTGGATTTTCTTCTGCTTTTGATATGTCCGTGAACTCTGCATTTTGTGGGATAATACCAATTTAATATTTGAATGCAAACCATCTGAAATTATGACGGGGAATATGTGTAATATTGTTTAATGATTACTTATTATTTTTTATTAAAATTGGATGTACTTGTACTTACAGCCATGTCCCACCAGGAGGAAAGTCACTCGACGCCAGCGCTTATCCAAACGTCAGACTGTCTCGATGCGGACACTGGGGACCCGAGCAGCTCACTTAGCAGCATTCCCGAGAACAATTTATTGGAGAGCTATACACGACTTAGCATTAGTTTAGAGGATAACGGACTGTTCAAAGTAACTGAGGTACAAGCATAAAATAACAACCTTGTTACTTACAATAACGCCAGTAATTATAAGGATACATTAAGTTGGATGACTGTGCATAATGAAGGTCCACGAGAGACAAGCAGCGAGAATGAAAACTCGATCGGAATGGTTTCTTTCCCCGTCCACGTGTCCAAAAATGCCTGACGTTGATGTGGATGACATTGCCAATTCCTACTTTATCCTGAGGGAGGAAGCAGCAGCCAATTGCTATTCAGGTATTTGTAAATTTTATTTTAAAAAATCATTGACATCTTCAAAATGTTATGGAAAATGTTGGAAAATGTTAGAAGGAACTATTGTTGACTTCACAGGTGGAGTTCTCAGTTCAAGTAATGAATCGGTAAAGCACCCTCCAATTCGTCGTACTTCCAGCAAAGAGAAAGATCGCCGCCTGGTCCGTCGCAGTTCCAGTAAGAAGAACAAAGAGAATGGCGCTTCAGGTGGCGGCGGGACCGGCAGCGGTGGCTCTTCCGGCAAGAAATACTCTGCAACCAACTCAACTCCATCGGCGGTCGCCGACGTGAATCACCAGGCATCTTCACCTCCTGCAGGCGAGGTAAGCCCTGTTTGTGGTGCGAGCGGCGGAGCTGCTCTTCTAGCTACTACAACTACAACTACTCCTTCTGCAGACAAGGTATCCAGTCCCTCGAGACGTTCAACCTCTTCCAATTTGTACGACTTAGACTGTGCTGGCGGGAGCCCTGGCGGTACAGGGGCCACCGGTGGTCCCGGGAACACGAACGGCGTGACTGTTGACGCATCCTCCACGTCGGATCACGCTACCCTAGTGTCGGAATTAGATTGTACGGAAACGAACGTTCAGACATTTCATGTCACTCTGACGTATAAGCCAAGAATCTAGCCTTTTTCGTCGAAGTCTTCTTCCTTTCTCCTTTTCTTCCCACATTTCGTCATCAGCGCCTTCAACCATCAACTTCTTCTTTCCTGATTCCGCACGGAACCACTAACGTCACCTCTACTTTGTTTATCACTTTAAGACTTCTCGAATATTATTCGTATTCACGACGTCAAACGGGGAGAGCGTGGAGCGTACGCAGTGACATTTTTGGAGAAAATACTATATACGTGCTTAGTATTGGACATGTAATATTTTTGGAGTCAAATGACGTTGACGTTATTTCCACGCGGTATATTAATTTCCTGCAATTTGTTTTACATGACACTGGAAATATTTCTAGGAATAATATTCTTCTGCAAGAGACTTGCGTAGGTGTATTTCACAGAGTTCTTCGGCGGTACACTACCGTACTCAACAGCTCGTTGATTTTAATACGTATTTTCTAAAGAATCATTGCGGTGCTGATAATATCATACAAACCTTACAGTATAGACTTAGGACGTGATTTACATGGCTTTTTATTTGCAGACTAAATCAACAAATTCACGATTACTGCGCACTGCAAAAACTCACACGGCTGTACATGATGATTTCAATAAAGATAACTACATTCGCTAGAATTTAATTATTACGGAATAAATAATTTTAGGAAACTTACACTAAAATAAGTGGGAAGGTTAAAAAAATATCGAATATTCTATGAACTCAAATACTGAATACGTACATACTAATAATGGAAGCACTATGAGGTTGTCAATATGAAGGATACTTGCAACCCTGTACTCTTTAATACTTTGGTTTCGGTTAATTTTGTGGAAATACGTAAATATTAACTAACTATCAGCGCAAAGAAAACGAATATTGATGATAACGTGGTACTCGGTAAACTTTTCAGACTGCTTCACAAACATTACCTTTTTTGACTCACTCATTCAATTAACTTCATTTCAATCGACAACAAACTGTATCGTTTATGATGTTGATTTCTTTATAGCGTATTTACTGCTTCGTAATACGTAATAACATTATTTATTTATTTATTTATTTATTCAAAAAGCACAACACTCATACACAACCAAAATGTTCAATGAATGAAGCTGCCTTTTTTTATTTTTTTATTCACTCATGAGGACGAAAGAAAAGATATTTATTATTTATTTCATTCCGCATCAAAAAATGAGTACTAATTATTATATTTATTAGAAGCCTTGTAACTTGTGGCACAATCATATAACCGTTCAGTGTACCCGTAACAGGAACGCTTACTTACCACTACTTTTTTTGCATTCTGTAGGTATTATTATTATATTTCTTGGTGCATTCCACACCTTTTGTAAAAAATTGAGGTTTGTGCAAATATTGTCTTTGTCTTCAATATTTATTTGTGAAGTTTATTGTCTCTTTTTTTAAAAAAAAAACAAACGTCTTCAATTTTAGTCTTTGGGAAACTACACAGCAGGCATCAATTATAATGAAATATTTGCATCTAGATTGAAGGTTTAAAATGGCTTGTTTTTTACATTTGCAGCTTGTTTAACTTTTCTGATTTTCATTGTAAGCCTTTTCTTTGCTATTCTTACGAAACTGTCAATTTAAAAGAAGGAACAACATATAACAACAAAATACGAAAAAGCTCAATCTTTTAGTATTCTACAACTAAATATACGTACATTTACATCCACAAGAGTTATTTAAGTACAGAATAGCTGTTATAGTTTCACGAGCAACACTGCGGTCGCGTTCGATCATCCTACAGATTTCGACAAGCTTTTTGGTCTTCGTTCGACTAACAAAAAAAGGTATCGAATACAAATGTTATGTACTTCATGTATTTTAATTTAAGGATCAGTCTGATCATCATTTGAAGGGTTATATTGCTTATTAGAAAATCTTCGGAAGTAAGTATTAGGCGTGCCCCTTAACACAATAATGATACGTACTAGGCTGTTGTTGTTTTTTGGGTAGACTTCTCACTTCGTTTGAAATTAAGATGTATATAGAGTACTTCGAATAAGTATACCTAAACCACTCGAATTTTTTAGAATAATCTCACAATAAAAAAGCACCGGGAATTGTGAACACCTAGACACATAACTTGTCGTATAAATTCTGCACGTACGTAAGTAAATTAAGTTGTCATTATGTAGTGTAATAATGTAGCAGTAGGATTTCGGGAACTTAGGCTAACCATATAGATAGTTCGTAGGAATTTTGGAAATCTTATTATGTATTGCACGCTGATTATACAAAAAAACCAACAGGAAAAGGAGGCTAACATAACAACGCACTTTTTAGCTTAATTAAGTAGATTATCGATATCCTCATTACCTTTGTGGTAGATAAAAAAAAACTTGAGACCTTATGATATTATTTGTGAATTGATTGATGGTGGTATGGTTATGTTAAGACATGGTCAAACTTACCTACTTTAAAGTTTCTAGCGTAATGTGCATAAAAATACAAACTTGTCATTGGAAAACTTACCAGGAAAATATTTTATTTGAACTTTCCGTGTGTACATAAATCGTATTTTAAGAAAGATACTAAAAACCTAACATCCCATTAACGAAAAGTAGCTAAATAACCTTTACAAAGTACATAATGTACAGTTAGTTGGTAGGTGTAGGTTCGGTCAACAGTACCCCAACAGACATAATATGGGTGCGAGATAAAAAAAACTGATGAAAATATACGTTGATTTTAAATAGCGTTTCCAAGTACAATTATAATACACGATGTATCTGTACATTATAGAGACACTAACTAACTCGACTAATAGATGAGTGTAATTTTTGTAGGATAACCTCACCTTAAGATTGTTATCACATCATCACCGTAACTAATGCCTAGTGAAATTTGACACCCTAATTTTTACTAACTCTACACACCCTTGCAGCTGGCAGCAAGGGAATAAGGTTGTCACTAGAAAGTATTTTAAACTCCTGAGACAGCTAACAGTATTGGATGCTTTGAGTGTGCTTGTTATGTAAACTGTACGATGAACTTCTTCCACACGAGCGTGCGCTGCCAACAAACCATATTATGAAAGAAAGCTTTGTTGGTGGTGGTTAGACAATTGCACATTTTTTTGTTGTTATTCAATTTAATTAATTTGACCAAAAGAGCAAATCTCGCTTTCACGAAATGTGAAACGTTTTATATCGCAAACTAAAAAATCACAGGTGTGAGCTGAAATGATCGGGGCTAGGGTACTGATTTTTTACGGGGAAAAAATTTAGAGTATCGGTAAAATAAATTTATAAAAAATTTGCAATGAGTTGGTATTATGATGAAAGATATTTCTACGTGGTTCTATTATCATATGTAGCTTTTGCACTGATCCTGGTGGTCTACATAAAGGATTCAGTGAGGAATGTAGCGTCATCTTGTCTCGTTTCTTCTATGTTATCACAGCGCCTTTCTGAATGTTGCTTGCAACTTTTGCAATTTGTACTATAGTTTGCGAACATTTTGCAGACATAATTGATCATTATATCAGACGCTCTTTCTTATTCAAAATCGAAAGTAAGTGCACTAGCAACAATATTTTGTATGTAATTATCATTAATTTTAAAGACTTGCTCTGTTAATTGTCATCCACCTGGATCAGTTTCTTTTTTTACAAGTCTTATATAGTTAGCCCCGAGAAAAAGTAATAGTACAATTTATGCTTTTATTATGTTAATATTATGGCATCGGGAAGCTTAATTGCTTCAAGCTGAGTACGTTCATAAAATACAAAAAACACATTGATGTTCCGCTCGTAATCTTAAGTGTAATTTGTTCAATAATGATTATGATTTGCTTTAGGTATTTTCTAATTTTTAATACTGCTTTTGAACACAAAACAATTTAAAACTATTTATTAATGATTTTAAATCATATTATGCGAGGTTACCCACACAAATTACCATTCTAATATTATTCATTTTAATTTTTCGATGTAATCCACCTACAGATTATAAATGTACGCAATGTAATATTCGAATAAGCTAGGGTAATTAATTATAGATATATACGACGAAAATATATATTAAGATATTGTCATAAGAATATTTTTTACTATCTGCAAAAAGAATACCAAGAGGAAGAACTTTTAATTTAAAAAAAGATATTTCCGCTTTTATTTTTTGTTTCGTGTTAAATATCCTGTTGTGAACAACATGATCGATTCTTATGGATGCATTATACTTGAGAAAATAAGGAAATAAAAATGAACTTTCCATGATCCACGCGCTAAAATATTCTTGGAATGGCACACAGAGCTGCCTGCATGTTTTTTCCGCAAGACTAATGCGTTTTGCTAGTTTCATTTAAATCTGCATAGTTGTAACATGCTCGTATGAAAAATAAGAATGGCACGATGATGCACTCAATTTTGAAGAAAAGAACGAAAAACTTTTATTCATATTTTTATTCCTATTACACCATCGATATCCAGTCGGCACTTCCAATCACCAACAATCACAAATCTCCATAATGGATTTTAGATGACAAAGTGAAACTCCCAGTTGAATACAGTGATCTTCATAAATCTTAAGAAACTACTCACAAAACATCATTCAAATTTATGATACACTCATCAATCACTTTTTTATATGTCCAAACAACTATTTGAGTAAGCAAAAGGAGGCTGCTAGCAAGCTAACAATTGAAAGTATGTATGTATGTCTGCATTGACTCTAAAATCATAAATGAGCAAGTACACAGTGCTTCAATTTTGCCATAAATCATACTAAAACATTAACCAAGAAGCTTACAATTAAAAAAATGAAATGTTTAATAATAATTCAACTTAACTTTGTATCTACATGTTTGAATCTATATACTTGCTTCAAGAAATAACACTGTTGCCAGAAAGCGACATGAGAAATCCAATACTTAAAGTGCATCGTTTTGTTTCACTCTACAAATACCTTGAGTCAACTTTGTCCTATCAGTATTATATTAATTTTAAATTCTGTATTATTATTGTAAGAAAAATGATGGAATGATTCTTTCTCAATTGCATCATAAAAATATAAATCTTAGTGTTATGTAGTTAGAAAGGGCAGTAAGTAAATATATTTATGTAATAATATGTATGTTCGGTATTTTATCAAAGTACCCATTCAGCAACAATGATATCATTAGAGTTGTATTTTTTGCCAGAATTTTTTTTTGTATACAGCTCGCGCTTCAAATATCTCTCTTTCATACCCCAGTGATTTTGGAATTTTTACTACGAGTACCAATGAAAACTACGGTTTAGAGATAACTTGGATATTATACGACTATTTGTTTACTAAAATCTTCCGCAACACAATCATGCTCGTCTTACCTTCTGCCTAGATTTTTTTCCGAAAGTGTCCGACAATTAAAAAAGCAACAATAAATCAAATAAATCCAATCTAAACACATGACACTTTTGAAGGATTTCGACTAATTCTTCGTCAGCTTTCATGATGGTAACATGTAAGAATTCCAATTAGTACTCCGTAGTTCCTAGGGAATTTTAATTAGGTACTACGTAAATAACGAAAGAAAAAAAATCAAGTGACTACCATAAACTGGTATAGTCAATAGAAAGAATGAAAAAAAATTGAAGTGTACCAGTAGTATTGGTTACTACAGCTACTGTAAAGTTTGTGTAGACTTGTAGTGTCTCTCACTCAAGTCAAAGTAGACATGTATCATATCATGACACCTTTGTTAGAGCTGTAGTGTGACTTAACGACGTTCATAGGAGCGAGAACGAGATCGTGATCGGCTCCTTGATGCACTCCTATTCGGAGAATATGAGGGAGATCCCCGGCGCCGAGCTGGAGAATAGCTACGGCTGCGAGAAGAGCGACCACGGTCACCACCACCGTAGTCCTCCTTCACACGAATGTATGAAGTTTCTCCCTGAAAAGTGTAAAAAAACAGGTATAGTTAAAGTTTAGAAATCTATTGTCAATATTTAGTCCATTCAAAAAAAAGAGAGAGATTATTTGTTTTCTCATATTATAACATTTTCCAGGAAAAAAGTTTTCTGAGCCGGTAATATGTATTGCAAACGGTGTTTTGTCTCACGGAAGGAACAATCAAGATATTAACAAGAACGGCAGTAATAAAAGGTGTGTTCAATACAAAAATTTGTTCGAAAGAGTGCCTGTGAAGTTATCACCATCATGAGAGAGCATACCATATATAATTGTAAGGAACATTCAAAACACCAACAACGAATGAAAATTGTTACGAAAAATACTCGGGGAGCGGAGATGACATGTGCGTGTCAGATTGAAGATGATGATGAAGTGGATGAAGATGATGATGACGAAGAGGTGAAATCCCTGCTGATGCCGATGATGATGCTCTTTCTCACACTTTCCGACATGTTTATGTCCTCTTCGCCACCATTACTTTATACTTCAATCCCTTTCATTACAAAATGATAGTTTCCTGTTTTTTTACCTTCCTTCATTCCTCCAAAAATCCTCCAAATTTGCCAATCCTTAATCCTCTCGCAAGCATCTATAAACCTTGTTTTATCATGCTCCGCATCTTTTCTCCTCATTCATTCCAAAATCCTTCCTTTTTCCTTCCTTTTCATCCTTTTTCCATCCTTTTCCAAAAATCCTCCTCTTCATTCTTTAAAGCAAGTTTCCTACTCAAACAAGCGAAGGGGCCTAATTCCTTCCCGGAGAAAATCAGAACACAAGTACACGAAGGGGGAAAGAGAGCGTTGCATGAAAAAGTTGTTTTCGGAACTTTTACATTAACAGCAGGTAGCACAATTTTAAATATAGCGCGGATAATAATTGAGCAGTAAACAGTAACAGCATCACACGCAAGAAAGTACACTTTAGATTTGTTGAAATTCTTTCGGTCAAAGTTTCCATTCCGAACAATTCGTTTCTCTTTTTGGAAAGAACGATACTTTGGGAGAGGGGTTCCGTGAAAAAAAGAGTCGAAAGTAAAAGTGAAAAGAGAAAAAATAGAGAAAGAATTCCCACTGGCTCTTGAGTTTCAATTCAATCAAGCACAATCGCAATGAATACGGAAATATATTCCGGTGTTTTTTACGATGGAATAAGCGATGTTCAATTGTTTTGCACAGTGACAATTATAGAATACATAGAACACACACAAACGAACAACATTGACAAGATCCTCATCCTCCAAACAATCCAGCGACGGGAGCCCTCTTTATCTCAATCCTAACCGATTTCTTCCAAACTGGGTTTCCCACGGGGGATTTCCCTCCATTTTCCTATTCATTCTTTTTTTTCCTTCATCATTTTCATTTGCTTCCGTGCGACCCGTAAGAACGTATACGTGCAAACATAACAAACAATAGGCCCCCAAAAACACTCAAATGCCAACCACAAGATGCATTTAACATTATTAGCTCTTCCATAATATGTGAAAGTGCAAAAAAAAAGATTTTACAGGTATTAAGTCTTTTTCAATGCCAATGGGATACGGAAACTCCCTTCCGCCCGCAATAAGACGTTTCTCGGGTCAACGATCTCTTAATTTTCAATTCTTTCCTTGGGCGACGACGGACAGTGAAAATGCTGGAGCAGCCATGCCATGCTTTTGCAACAATTTCTCATTACTTTTTTTTTTTAAAAAAAGCTGTCCGTGTCGCTCCATTCCATTTCAGGAGGAGTGCATTTTCATTATGATTCCATGATGCTCCTGTCACTTTTACAACTTTCGACTTTAATTATGCGCCTGCCGGAAGATGACTGCAGCTGATGACGAATTGGAAGACCGATGGTCATCATCGATCTTCGCAAATCCCAGCAGCACAGCAGCGTACACAGGAAGAAGCTTCATCATCCGCAATTTTACTATACGGTGCCGATGATGGTGGTAGTGATGATGGGATTAATATTCAGATGCCAATTCGTTTCAAATCTTTTCATTTGTTCATCATCATGAAGTGTTGTCACCGTACCAGAAACCATCACACGATATTGTGATCGACGCGCTGGGGCGCCTCGTCCTCTTCCGTCACCACCGCGTCCACCACTGCTGCTGCCGCCACCACCGCCACCGCCAGACCTGCCTCGTGTTCCTCCACGAGGAAATTCCACACGGAGTCTGTATCCATCGTAGTCATATCCATCACGCTTTGACACGGCGTCTTCGGCATCCCTAAATATAGCACACAGGATTACAATTAAAATGGGACATTTTAATATACATGTGAATGTTCAGAGCAATTCTTTTTTTTAAACACGAATAAAATTAATTGATTAATTTCTTACCGCGGATCCTCGAATTCGACAAAAGCAAATGGTGGTCCACGCCTATTTTTCAGGTCCACGTATAGAATTTTTCCGTATCTGTAGAACAAATCTTCAATGTCCTTTGTCCTGATATCTGGGGGGAGATTACCAACGTAAACTCGGCACTCGTTGCGAGACATGTTCTTTCTTTATGTAGAACTTTGGAATTTAACGAGCAGCAAAAAAATCTGCAAATCAATATCAATTTATTTGTTAATCTTGGCTAAAACATAAAGTTTTAATTGTTTAAAAATTTATGGCTCACATGAGACTGGTTACTTTAATTTAGCTATATTTTGTATATGGTAAATTAATATGTAGCCAGCTGATAGTGTTATTTACGTATTGCTGGATAACTGAATACTG
>JAHZNF010001625.1:0-13148 GCA_027744215.1 Troglopedetes dispersus
AGTAGGTTACATACAATTATATGGTGGTGATGATGATGGTGAAGTGGCGCAACACATTGTAATCTGTACGTTATGAGATACACTGAACATCAAACAACTTTGATGATTCAATATCGGCAAAATAAGGTACTACTAAAGTCATGTAGAAGAACAAACTTTGTTCACATAATACAGCTGGAAAGGGATACGGCAAGCTCATAAAAGCGGAGTCCCAAAAACCTCTAAAAGTGTGTATACCTGTGGGTAAAATTTTAATAGTTATACACGCGATTTTGTGTCGCTCATGGGAAATGCGTTAAAATCAGCTTGTTCGACATCCCCATAAAAATATAAAAAACTGAAAAAAATACGTTCGTTATCTCGGAATGTTCGCATGCGTGGATTTGTTATCCTTATTAGAAATGTTTTAATGCTGATGATCTCCTTTTGATCCTTGTGAGACACGACGATGACATATACAATCTTGCTTAACACTCGAACTGACTCCGTCATTCACCCATACGCTACATTCATTAAAGTAGAGTTTTTGTTTAGCCGTTAATGAACTTTACCGCACAGCCAGACGTTCCGTATTATTTATCTTTTTTTGTTCGTTGTTTTTTTTTTAACTTTTCACAACGTTATAAAAAATTGAGACCAGTCATGTATATTTTATCATCAATGAAGATGAAGCCTGATAATAGGTAATGAATAAGACGTTGTTGTTTTTATTTATTAAGCTGTTGCACTCTCAATTCAGTTCAAGTGAAATGATGAGGATAATCATGATGACCACATGAAGCATAAAAGTTTTTCCACTTATGGGTTTTATATGTCAAGTCACCAGAGCAGTGATCTCTCGCTCACCAACGACTTGAATCCTCCCATTTTTTCCTTTTTAAGTTCAAAACACTTTTCCTTTTTTAAAGAAAAACAAAAATGTGAACACTTTAAAAGTTTGACGACTTTTGCACGACAGGATTATTCACCAGGAGGAGGGCTACTAATGATGACGATGGTGACAACGATCTAATGTCAAAGACTCAATCGCATCATTTTCAAAACGAAGTCAAAATCACTCGCTCACGACCAATCTCTTCGCGGAAGGATTTAGCACTTGTGCACGTTCAAATAACAAACTACGTTTCTACGAGAGTTATCACCTCTGTGTAAACAAATCGTGAAAAAATGTTGTATTCCCCAGTGCAGAGTCGTTGCCACCGGCATGTGGAAACGTAGATATGAGATGTAGACGGAAATGGTAAAAATGTGAACAGGAAGGAGACTGAATCTAGGATTTTCATACACTCAAAATTTAGTCTAAAATGCTGAGAAGTATTTTTCATTTGGTTCAATCAAACTCTGGTTTTTTGGATGAAGGAGAAGGACAAAATAAGGAACCAGTTGCTGCTGCCTTCATCTCCAATCAAGAAGAAAGTGAGCAAATGACTGACGATGAGTTGTTATGCGGAGAGGCTACACAACATTGTAAATGCATGCCTACACAATCACAATGAACCACAGGATTAAAAACGAAGAGGGGGAAATCAGGAAAAAGATTCTGCTTAGTTGTCCTTTTTTTTGTACATGAAAGATTGCTCGAGAAAAAAATCGTGACGTGTATTACAGCAACGCGAGATAATTTAGCTGCAAAACTTGGTACTGCTAATGCATCAAACATCTCCGAGAATAGTTTCTGCCTATCTTCTAAATCAATCTGTTGAATGGTATTTAAGAAAATGCACATAAAAACGTGCGAAGAATTTTTTTTAAAGATGCAAAACTCATAGTGGTGATGAATTGCTTTGTGTTTTCAGGAGAAATTTGAACATTAATGGTTCCTCCGATACAATCTAGAATAATGGAGTTGTCCCAAACGAACACAGTCACTGACTCAAGTCTTCTACGAAGTCGCACAACAACAAAGTCATGATCATGGGAAAACGGATGGACTTTTATTCGGGGATGATGATAAGCCAAAAAAAAAAACTTGTGCAAGTAAATATAATCACTAATCACAGAGAAGAAGAGAACCCATTTCAACAAAGAATAGTGCCAGCTAATCGTCTGGTGATTATTATTACCGGTATATTGATTGGTAAAAAAATCCGCACAATAAAAAAACAAGAATCAAATATCTCACAACACTTCCATCCCAATCATTTTAACAAAATAACAACAAATATCACGTAGACTGCATAGCTACTGATTTTTCCGCAACAAAGTCAATGTAATCCCTGACAGACCTGCGGAATCACTTAAGAATTTTTTAACAGCAACCATGCACTTGCCACCACTTTACTGCAATTACCTTTGATATTAAAATGCTTCTCAAAAGGACTGCTATTATAAAAAAAATACCGCTCATGCCAAAAGTGACTGTTCCTTCATTTGACTTCACTCAAAAGGACAGAAGTAATATAATATAAGTAGCTCATTCAATAATGTAGTGCACTCACGATATAAAAATACATTATTGTTATGTATTATCATTGTGAGTAATACTTGTGTGATGTTGAACTCAAATCAGGAAAAAAATGTAGCTCCTGATGGTATTTGTCGAGCCAAGAATTTATGAACATTAAAGTCGGCGGCACCAACATTTTATTGACGCCGCAACAACAGCAAAGAAGTAGAATCGCAATCAAAACGGCAGAGAGCCAATTTCAGCAAACAAAACTGCGTAACTACTACATGTTCTTCAGGAAAGCGTATTGTTGCACTGAATGAAACTTCAAAATGAGATAAAGACGCAATGCAACAATGCATTAATAATGCATCATCAGACAAACGAAAAAAATAGCATGACTTCTAGAAGTCAATAAATGAGAACGTGCATGTACAATTCGACTCGAATCGAACGATATTATACCTTATTGGCTCATACTGGCACATAGAACTGAAATTAAGTATGCTGAACGAGGAGCGATTTTACAATTTTGTTCTAAATAAATCGGAGGCACTCACGCACCATCTGCAACACTATCAAAAAGCACTGATATAATCAGCTTCCTCAATACACTAACATTATTAATCCAATTGACATTCAACTCTGTTGAAATAAAGGGCCACATAAGTGGCTGGTGAATACTAAACAGGGGATGATAGATAATGCTGGTCAATAGCAACGAATTTCCTACTTAGGTTTAATGGATTTTTAAAAAAGACGATTTCGCAGCCTTCCCGTTGCAGGTCGAAATCGTGAAAGAGTAGGCACGAAAATTGTATTCTGAGCACCAAACCACACATCAAATATTTCATGAAACCACTTCTGTAATAATAACATAGAAATCACCCACTCGTTTACCTCCGGCTATTGAAGTTTTGAGTATCATGGAGTCAAAATCCACTTTAGTTAAATAACACGTGTAGAAGACAAAAAATTAAAAACCACCAAACTTGACCAACAAAGCAGTCCATTTCTCAACCATCATGCAATGTAACACTGATTCCCATCTTTCCGCAGTTGTCGAAGTGTTCATTTGTTTGCCTATTTGTTTATTTATGTTTTGAACATTAGCTATGTCTAAACGCAGAGGTGTCATCATCACCCCCTTCATTATTTTCATCGAGAAAGGATTTAGTTTTTGTATTCATTTACATTCCTCCAAATAAACAACATACGCGCCCAGACAAGAGACGATGAAAATCATCTTGTTTACGTAAGATATCATAAACTTATGCTATGTGCAACTTAGAGTAACATAGAAATGAACACTACAAAAATAGAAACAATGGATCTAAAAGGAAACCCCAAGATGCCTGTCTTTTTGGTTTGAAGCAATCACAACCAGATTTGCCTCTGAGTCCTTATCCATTTCAGACACGCACTTCACATGAAAATGCCTATTTAAACAATGTTTAAGACACATTTTACATGATCGCTTTCGATGAACGCTCATTCATTATGATCTTCACAAGCGCCCATTCCTGAGTGAACTACCACGTCCCATCCCATCACGTAAAGAGTGGCAGTGCTAATGATAGAATAAACATTTTAAAGATTTTTTTGCTCATCATAAGACATTTCAATGCAAGTTGAGCACACTCTCTGTGCCTTGATGATTGGGGTTGCCTTGACCAGACGAGTGGAATTCTCATTTGGAATTGTTAGTCACACATTACACACTCACGCATGCATGAGAACAATTTTTGGTCAACTTGCGTAGTTAGTAGTGGTAGTAGCACACTCCAACATAAACGTGCAAACATCAATGAAGGCAATAATGCAAAATGATGATGAGGTTGTGACGCGTGATATTATTACAGGACGAAATATGCAATGCAAAATGCATCCTAAATTACAATTCACAAGATGAGCTTTGTCAAAAACATAAAAAGAAGAATCAATTTCACTATCTCTTTCTGAAACTAGACTAATAAGTAACAAAGCATTGTCAAAGCCCCTGAAAACATTTAGGTAAATTGTAATAATCTCTACTAATAATTTAGGTATCATTTAGTAATACACCAGGGAATACTGAAGGAACTTAAATGCCTATGTCAACTATTTGAAAGAACTGCAGTGCAAAGAAACCTTCGTCTACTTCAGAAATTCTGTAGCCGTGGCGGTTACCACTGCAATAGTGGGTTTGCCTATTTTACAAGGAATTATTATGTTATTATAATGTTGTGATGCGCCAGAACCATAATCTTCTTTCGGCATCGCATCATGACTTCTTGACGCTCAAGTGCATTATCAACGTCATTTTGTAAAATGCAGAAAAGCAGTGGTAACTGTGTCAAGTTGGTGTATTGACCGGGCCACGGTTGAGTGTGTGTTCACTGTGGAATGGCATGTAAATGTGAGTCACAGGAGCCAAATCATTTAGAATAAATTGAATGACACATGCTTGGATTCGGTTGAACGAGTCAAAGTCAAAGTACGTGATTGACATTATTTACTAACAAATATTATCAAACGTAATTTGGGTATGGCTTACACTAATGTGACCTTTGAATTCTCCACCAAGCGAAGGTAAACTCATTTGGCAAAGTGAATCTAACGGTTCCATTAAATTAAAGATGACTTAAATGACACAATTTCGAATAATTATTTAGCTCTTGGTTTTCACTAGTTTTAAGGAATGAAGCTATGATGCTTGAATAGTGCACAATAAAAATGTACAAAATACAAACATAACGCTATGTTTTGATTATAACAAGCAGATAAGCTTACAAAAGTCGTATGTCTGAAATGTCTGTCAAAACTAAGGTGCAGGTGTTCAAGAGGAGATTTGACTTATGATTTTCTAAGTGAAGAGTTGCTTGATGGTTTGCTTGACTTAAATAAATGGGTGATGTGATTGTGATTACAATGACAAGTCTTGTAACTAAAATTGCGAACAAAGATGTTATTTACCCCAAAAAATATATGCTATACCAGAGGTATTCCTTAATGCATCAACTTTCCTTCTAATTGGCACCTTGGATTAATGTCAGTACTTAGCACTTACTGTAAACATCATATAATCATATAAGTGTCATATATTGTCTGGTTTGCTTACTCATCCTGTATAATATGGCATGGCATTGAAGAAAATCTGAGAGAAAGATTAATTTTTTTAAACTTAATTTTTTACATGGCTATAACTCTAAAATAATCTGAATGGTGAGAGAGACATTTTTCTGTCAGTGAAGCCTCTACGTATAAACATATTTACATGGTCTAACGCGGACCTCCATCAGCATTTCTTCTTCATCTGTGCGTTAATGAAAATTCATGGTTTTCCTCCGCTGAAGACGCAAGAACATCCATTAAAATGTATGTAGTGGTACAGATTTCCTTCGACTTTTGTAGTCCAAGGAATCATTTAACAAACTGCGTACAATTTAATTAAAGGCTTTCGAATTTTAATCATGTAACCAAACCAGGTTTTATATCACTAACATTAATCATAATTCGTGTAATAATGATAATCCAATAACGTTGCTTACTACATGGCTATCTCTATTGTTGTTGTGTTGTCAGTTACTTGCCATGTGAATTTAGTCTCAAGCTGCGCTATTACCGCCAGCAATGCGCGCCACCTTTCACCATGAAAGTCATCATCACAGGCACAGAAGATAAGTCTCAAAATATTTAAAGAAATCGATACTCTCGCCGCAAAGTAATCAGTGAATATTTCATCCCCAAATTGTCCTTCGGGCGCGTTTCTAGACAAACCTGTCTGCCTCAGCAGTACCTATGTGTCAACCTAATTGATGGTGTAATTGTACGGGGAGGTGTGTGTATAAGTAAATGAGTATAATAAATTAAGTACGCCTTGTCCTTTTCACCACCAATAATGAAGCGTTTTGTCAACAGACAGATGAATCGAGGAAATAGGAAGGGAAAACATTATTTACTTACAACAAGAGTCTTATTTAAACCCATTCCCTGAGGCAGCCTTGATTTCGCTTTCAGGGAAGGACCAAACAATTTTTTGAAACCGTATCACCATCATCATCACAACTCGTGCCTATCTCCATCATCAGATCAATTACAAACGAATCACATCATAACTTTGGATTCATAATTCATATTGTAAACACAACGTCAGGAAAATGAATTACACCATGTCATAAATTTTTTTATGATGAACCAGTTTTCTTTTAAAATAACTACACACCAAATCGTGTATGTATTGCACAGTCAAGGATTATTTATCGTCCTCATCATGAATACGACAACCTATTGTTACAACATGACAAACAGAGTGCAAAGAACGCTGCGTGATAAAACACTGCAGCCATATAATATATTTTATACAATGCGAGAAAGCTTCGAAAGCTGACGGAATTTTATTGACCTTTTGAAGCTACTGTGAAAATGATCTTTTTATGTTGCAGTAAAAATCTTTGCATACTTTTGTAAAGGTAATCGTGCTATTACACAAGTTTGATTTTCTTTCTCTATTTTTTTATTATTGTTCAATTAATTTTACTTACCTATTCGTGCATTTTCTTTGAAGATTTCTTTGCCTTATGCATAGTAGTATGTATATTGTTATTTCCTTGAATTCGGAATTGAGAAAATAGTAGTAGCCACACTATAATCTATTGACTTATGGTAAGAGACAATGAAATGTTAATTATCTTATGAGGAAAAACAAATAAGAATGAAAGTGTCTGTGCACATTACTGAAAGTATACAAAATAAAGCGTGCATTTTCAAGAAGAATAGTAAAACTTAAACTAAGCACAAACCTAGTTTTTCGTGTATCATATTTACTCATTTTACGATCCATTTAATTCATTTATTAGATACATACAAATTTCATGTCGACCAAGTAAAGAAGTTGGGTATTATCAAAATATGAGTGGTTTCACGTTACATGCCTGTCCTAGATTTGCGAACAAATTTGCAGTAGTGGTAACAATAATATCAACGATAAAGAACAATAAGAAAGTTGTTATGCGCTGTTTCTAATGCTTGGACCAATAATTACACGATCAGGGTAATTATAAAAATTGTACTTAATATCTCGCGTGCGCGTTAACTTCAGTTGGACAAAGTTCTCATTCCAATTTTTTCTAGACTATTAATTCGACTCTTCTCAGCAAATTGTGCAGCAAATTCAGAATCGCATTTGTAACGATGTCTAATGAGTAGAATTGTAGTGGAGATACAAATGCCGAAAGCGGAGCAGCTAGATAGTTTTGCCGTTTTAAATGTATTTTTAAAATTAGTTTTGTGCCTAAAAAAGCACCATACAATTCTCTACGAGCAAATCTAGGATTAGCCCGCTCCGCGTTGTAAAGCTAGATATCACTATCACTCAAGCACGTGTTACTGGTTTTCCCTGAAGCATTTCAGGGCACGTAGGTACGTATGTATGTATATCATTTCATCTCTTAAAACATCAATCGTAGAGGGTCTCTCGATGTTGCTCAAATGGTGAGATTGTTGGCACATAGTAATCCATAAAAAGCGGAAACATATTTTGGCGAGAGATTCGAATCATTTCCGTTTGGATGGTTTACACAAAGTAGCGTCCCTCGCCGTAATATAAAAAACATTTCAGTACCCATTATCCAAGAATTTAATGGTGTCACTACTGGCCGAGAAAATATAGCCCTCAATCGGAGCCATGAATATAATTAGAAAATCTGATTGGTCTATATTAATTAAACAAACGATGGAGCAGTGGTATAGCAGTTTCTCTTTTTTTTAGTCTGGTGTAATTTTGTTTATTTGTTCTCCTTAAAAATTGAAAGTGGTGATGGTTAATTGAACCGCCTGCTGCTTGCGACTCTCTTCATTTTGATGAACACACATATTATGCATTGTGCCATTTTTAGTGATGTTTCCTTCAACGTTACTTTCAAACGCGATTGATGCAACACCATCACCACCTCCTTCGTCTTCATTACAGAAAATCATCATAGATGAATAAGCAATATCATCACTCCTTGCAGGAAGTATCTATTGAAATCGGAGGAGTAATGACCCTGATTTTGAAAACAAACAATGTATTCATCCTCTGCGCAAATAGGAAGTGTTTTGTTTTGGTCACTGCCATTGCTAATAAATAACGGCACGCCATACAGATTGCTCCACGATCGTGAAGCATTAATTATTATAGTTTTCTTTGTGTTCTCAGAAGAGTGAAAAACTTATTATTTGCCGGGTTAGTTACGGTGTCGTTACAAAAACAAATACGACGTTGATAAGTCGAAATTTATAATGGAGTGCATAAAACGTACGTTGATTCGAATTTTTAAATTAAAAATTCTCATGGATTGCTTAATACAATATAACTCAGCCATTCAAACTGTAGTCAAACATTTTGAGAGGTGTGTTGCGTGCTTAATAAGTACATGGTGCATTATATGTGTAGGTAGGTATAAGATGCCAGTACTAACGGATTGTGTGAGAACCCTAGAACAAACACACGGAAATTCCAAATAATTTTCATGTAAATATTTGGCAATTCCTTGGAAATTTTGCGCCTTAGTTCTTACCTTGTTATGCGTTGATGCCTAATATGTACCCATAATCCTATACTATCACGTTATGCGCCTAGGTCTCATAGAGGGTTTATCAGGAGAAAACATACACGAGAAAGCTTGTGCACTTCCGAGCCTGACAGAGTACAATGTGTCAAATTCGTGAGGTCAGCGAGGGTGTAGTTATGCGGATTAAAGTACTTTGCGTCAATAGATAATTTCATTTACAGCTATTTGAAGAAAGTTACAAACTCGAGCTTCCTAAACCACTAGCACAGAAGATAGAACATATTAACCATGTATTGAAGGAACAATTTAGTATGTTACAGCTACAGTATAACTGAATTTCCTAGATTTATTGCGTAATGAAAGTGCCTTGCATAAGTCTATTTGTCCAGGCCATGTGTGAAACGGAACTAGGAAGTAAATTTACAGGTTTTGCTGAGGGGAAAATACAACGATGTTTGCTGTGGGAAAGTTTTCTGTGATCAATATGGAATTGCAATACTTTTTCATTACGATTTTAGCCAGACATTCCAAAAACAAGGAGACATAGTAGCATGCTACAAAAACTAGGTACAAACAAAAACAATTGCTTCATTTACCCTTGAACTGACTGTTATAGTCTTACTGGGTCAAACTACCTCCTTACGTAGTATCCCAATTCCCAATTATCACTACTTAAACGTACATGAGTGTGGCGACTGCAAACTAAATCTAATTTACAGTATTACGCCTTATTATCGCCACAAATAAGTGACCACTAGTGCACAACAATGCCTCATTGCAAGTACCAAATTCTGGGTACTGCAAATCTATACCAAACTATAAACAGTACCATGATTCATGATACAAATAAAACCTCAGTTACAATCACTTACAACGACATTTCTGAAGAACCCACATGAGAAGCAAATGCTAGCACTCCTTCACATAAACGCATGGCTTAAAGTATAATATTTATCAGATGATCTTTTTATGTACTTTTAGTATGGATAACAGCTCAGTGGCATTTTGTAACTGTTTCAGTCTTCGCCAAATGCAATTAATTTACTTACAATTCTATAGAAGTCTTCAATGTTTTGTGTATCAGTTATATCTTTACTGTACCAGCAGCACGCATTGAAGTATTGTGGATGTTGAATCTTAAGTTTCGGCAGTTAGTTTGGATGAAGCATTGCCTAATTATATCTTGTTATCAGGTAACATCAGCAAACACCACTTACATTAAATATGTGGCACGTCGCGCCAAGACGTGCTTTACCGCAACTTAAAAAAATTCCACATAGTTTGCGCGGTCCTTGCAATAATGACTACAGCGCAGCCCTGCTTGAATACTTCGCTGAAACATCTGTACCACACAGGATTATGTGCACCATCTAATTATCCACGTTATTGGCCTGTTTGTCCACGGTCAAGTATTTTTGCAAGAATCCAGCAATTAATATTAAGTTCGATGCCTGAGCTAAAGCGCTGTTGAAATAGGTAATTACCTTTCACCGCATTAAATAATAGCATTTAAACCAGGTTCAAAGTCTTCTTTACTAATTAACTACCCTCGGCCTGTGTTACCTCCTTATGTCAGGTTGAAATCAGCCAATCAATCAATGCTAATTAATCCAATTACGCGAACGTCAAGCTTCATGTCAACGTGTTGACAACACCACATAATGTAGTTGTCTCCTCCTTGCATGAACCACGACGAACACTACAATTACGGATAACTGCATTGGCGCTTTAATTATATAGTCATGCCTGTTTCTCTCGTCAGACAAAGTGACATAGACCTTCAATTACTTCGTCTAGTCGAAGCCCAAAGTTTTAAAACATTTGTCTGCTTTGTTCAAATTTTAGATGAGTACGAAGTAAAGAAGTTATGACACTTTGTGAGCTAATTAACAAGTCACAATATACCACATAGTCCCACGAATGGAAGATTAGATCGCATTTTACAAGAATTTACAAACGCAGTCAATGACGGCATCTTAAAACTTCACGTAACAGAGAAGATGTTACAATAATGAAGTGCCATGTAGGATTCCTGTTGAATCACCTTCACCTTCAAAAAATATTTCACTTTCACACATCATTATCTTAAAGAACGCTACAAACCTGTATCAAAGGCGAAGCATGACTTGGACATTTTTTACAGTGTATGGATTACAGAAAAAGTAGTTTCAACAAACCGTGACGTGAGGATATATATCACATTTACCTGGACTTTTTTCTGTTTTTTCCTTCTTCCTTTCAAAGAATAAATACATTTTAGGGACCGTCGATGTGGCATTGAAATAGTAAGGCAGGACGAGTTAAATAACTTCACCACGCTGAGTAATTTTTCAATTCTCTCTTCTTCAAACTCAAAAGCGTAACATTATAGCATATGCTTCCCTCTAAATAATTTCCTTCACTTATTGTCCCAAGATCACACACCAATTGAAGCCCATGTAAAAGAATTACACACTCCGCTGCTTTTACTGGCCGCGAGTTCCCTGCTGTTAAAATTAGAAAATGATGTAAAAAAATCATTTGTCTTTTGCGTGTTAAAACCTACTTTAGTTTTATTTTTTTACCGAGATGATTAAATTGGTGTTACAACGTTACAAGACATAAATATAAAGAGCATTATCCATGATTTTAACATCCAATTTACATATGCGAGTGCTGACACTTCTGTGAACACATGAGGTGTTCTCCAAAAAAATCATAACATTGAATTGTAACACAATGAGATTTTCAATGATTAACCCATGTTCGCTGTAAACTACACTACCACCCGATTCCACATGTCGTGTGCGTTTTAAACCGATTGTCTCAATGTGAAGCGTAACAAATTATACGCGTTACAAGGACTCAAATGAATATTAATTTTCAGGTGTCACCTTATTTTTGTAGAGGTCGGGTTATAAAGCAATGATTGATTGTAATAGAAGAATTTGCGAAGACTTTAAAGTTTCGAGTGAACTTTGATTGTTTTGACTTACATATCAGTATACAATGGAGCTCGTTGCTTCTGTATATAGGTTCATTAACTTTTCAAGATACAAGCTCGTCGGGAGAATTCGTATAAGACATTTTGCCATGCTTTTGGTGGCTACCTGATTATTTAGTGTCTACGTGTTGTCGTTAATACTTACCTACTATAGTATTACGAGTTACAACCTAAGGATCTCGGTCGATTCAAAAGAAATATGAATTGGTTTTTTATAAATGTGTAATTTCACATAAAAACAAATCGTTATTACTTTCCTCAGGACTTAAAGGCAAAAGCAGGGTTAGACCGATTAAAGTTGTTCATTTATGAAATGCATCTTGGAATGTCAGATTATCTTTAAAATCCTCAATTGTAAAGAGAAGGTCACGGGCTCTGTGAATACTCGGCAAATCATCATTCCAATTTTCCAGACTGAAAAAATGAGATTATTCTAGCACGTTCTATTTTAATGAACATAATTCCCCGTGGCAAAGATATATGTGTACCCTTTCATACTGCGTGTCGTGTCTGCCCTTAAATTTTTGTGCCACTAGAGGGGCTTTTATTTCCGCACCTTAGGGAGATATTACCAAATGTGGAGCGTTAGCACTTAGCACGAATGGTGACGGTTTAAATTTAACGGGTGTCATAACTCATCTGTTTATTATATCCATTAAAAAGAAGCTCATAAATATTGTAACAGCCTGCATTAAAATAGTATAATGCTCTAGAATTCTCTGAGGTTGTTGCACAATTCACACTCACCCCATGCAAATATAATTTTGGATGCACAGTGACAAGAAATTCATGTATTGAGGACAACACTTTGAACAAGTATAAAAATAATCAAAGGAAGTACTAAAAGTAATGCACTTTTCATGATTCTTCAACTCTCATCTTGCTTAAGTCATGAAGAAGGACACATTTGAGGAAATGTTACAGATTTTTTAAATTCTCTTCATCACGATTCCGTCTTGGGTTTCCAATAAGAAAATGAGAAAATAAAAGATTTCATGCAGTTTACATTGCAAGAAGGATCAAGAAAAGTCTGACAGGTAAAAGCTATTATCGCTCAGAGAATCTTCAGCCTTTATTCAACACGAATTTCTACTATTTTCTTAAAAATTGCATACTAAATTCAAATACGATAACATATGTGAATGTTAAGATAATTGAAACACTACAGTTATTATTTCACGACAGATTTATTGGGACGCACTTGATATGGATTCGAAACGGAGTTAGTTGACAGCGAGTTTTTTTT
>JAHZNF010001626.1:0-10878 GCA_027744215.1 Troglopedetes dispersus
GATCAAGCGACAATGTCAGATAAAATGGGAACAACACCCTCCTCGAATGCTCCGCACGGAATGGACAAGTCAAGTCATTATCCGTTCCGGCATCAATCAGGCACGTACCAAACTGCAAAAGTTTTTCAGAAAAGGGTACACTCCTCCACCTCTGGGAACGGCAGCAATCGGGAACATGAGACCGAAACAACTTATAACATGAAAAGTACACTAATGAATGGGCAAAGAAAGGAAACCCAGGGAAGCCCGGAAACACCATTCATTACGGACACGCAGCAAAAGCAGTTAGGTGATCACCACTCATCATCTAGTCCTCTACATCAAAAATCCACATTATCAGACGGTCCAACTTTGACTTCCTCTAAAAAGAATCAGGGAGTAACTTTAAATGCAAAAACAGAAGGAAAAGATTCTACTTCACAACACTCAAACAAAGCTGCAAGTCAAAAGAAAGCTAGCAATCTTAGAACAAACTTTGATGCATTGATTACTGCGGCTGAAACGAATTTAAATGAGTTTGTTAGCAACCTGGATGGGAAGCGAAAGGTAAGCTTGAAAAGGAATAATTATTTTGGCCCGACTCAACCCGGTTCAACTAATCCGGATGGAGGTACTCCGTTAATCAAGCAGAAGAGTAAGAAGATGTGGAAAAATATGAATGAACTGCTGTCCAAGGTGGACAAAAGTCCAAGGGACCTTCTAGCATTAATGGAGGCATCCTTATTTAACAATTGGAAATTGTTCGTGGATGCAATGAAAGTCACAACTGGAACTCTCAAGGGTTCTGAAAATATCAGCAACATATCAATGGAATCGTGGCGACTGAGCTTGGAAATGGACATGCTTTCTGCGGAAACTTACGAGAAGGCGGAGAAGCGGAAGCGTGCTCTGGAACAAGTTTATCATGACTACGCTTCCATAATTATTGGGGAGTTGTCGCTTCTGAAGGAAATTCCAGTATCATGTAAGTAGGATATACATACATACACGTTACAACTTTTTTCCACAACTAACTACACTTTTCGGTTAAAAGGAAAAGCTTTTCGTCTGGCAGAAACTCTTTTAGAAGATCCTTCAAGAAATACTAATGACTTTTCTTGGTCCCAATTAATTTGTGCAAGAAAACGTGTGATGTAACGATTTGGTTTTACTGTTTTTTTTGTCGTCATTCACAGGCTCGTTCCAGTACGTCTACTTGGGTGTTAAGATCTACGTGCTGGTTTGGCAAGTGGCGATTTGCTCCATCCTCTTCTTTGGTTGTGTCTTTGTGAGTGAAAAAGATTATGATTTTAATAATATCTAGCAATTTATTTGGCAACTTTGTGCTTCATATGCACTTTAGTTATAAGTTGCGTATTATATCGCTTTCGCAGGTTATTATTGCTCTCCTCCTCTTTCATAATTAATGCTGCTGGGCTCTCATCTGAATTATATGAACGGGGAAATGCTATTAATAATGAAAGAATTGGGGGAGTTAGTTACCATATACTACTTAATACACTGGAGAGCCTTCCTTCCAGATAAAATTTTGTTTAGGTACAAGTGGATTGCTGCTGAAAGTTTTATTAAAACTTAATTACATCCTCATCATCGTCAACATAATTAGAATAAATTTTTAGCAAGAATTAAAATGCAATCTGGCCCGTCTTCATTCTCTCCCCGTCCCAATTCCCACCCGCGAACATTTAGCTTCAGAGAAGAGTCATTTCGCTGGAGAAAGGTGGAAGCTGCCAGGCACTCGGAAAATACTCCGGAGAGGGTGATTCAGAAGGGGAAATCTGTTTCACTTCCTTCCCCACAGAGAATTTCCACTAGTTTCCTCTCCTTCCTATTTTTTCTAATACAATTTAATTAAATGCAAAACTAATTTGGATTTAATCAGTCCTCCAGAACTCAAAACTTCTCTTTAGCATCATACACATTTTCACGTTTCGATATGCAGACATGTACTTCCTCGATTTCGCAAACGAATCCATCCAGTCATCCTTTCTTACTTTTCCTGTTGCTGCCAGCAGCAGCAGAACATAGGCCAGAGAGATTGCTGCGTAGCTGCCTTTTTTTAAAGGATACGCAGACATTTCACGCAAAACAACTCCACGTCATGTCAATAATATTATTATATCCGCCTACCTATGGAAGTAACTCGTGGATGGTGTTTATTCCAGAATATAAGAGCGGTGACTGTTGTCTAGTAGTAGTAGTAGTAGACCTCTTCATTTACATCAGTAGAAACAACAACAAAACAGTCCAACTTTCTCCCAAGCACTGGCTCACTCACTGTTAATTGAAATGATGGAAATGTTTTTTGAACATGTAGCCATGCTGCTATGAGCATCCTCACGGCTTTTCCGATTCCGAGTGGGGAGAACTAGCAACAAGAGAGACGTAATCAGTTAAGCGCGAGAGGGAAAGCACTGTAGTATTGGTAAACCGTGCTTAGTGCTCACCTCAATGGAAACCTGATGGCATAATTAAAAACACCAAATCACATGGAATTTTCATGCAACTACAGAGCTCTAATATTGAGTGTGGAGAGTGGATGTTTAATGAATTCATGAAGCCCATCATAATGTCATCAACTGTCATCACAAACAATAATTGAGGTTGACAATTTTACGAATTAATCAAATCCCGTCCAATGCACACGTCACCCACTTCCATCTTGTATTAAATTCACTGTTTTGTAAGGGTCCCACAGTCCAAGGCTGTAGAAATAGGTAGAAACAACAAACAACAGGGCACTCAAATTATGAGAAAATGAGTTAAATCGATCATTAGGAGTGGTGCTTGTGCTGACTTCATTTCTCTTTCACAGAATCCCACAGAGACTGAAACTTCACTCATCATTGGTTTCCCATCATGTAACAATTTTCTAAACAAACTATAACATTTTATTGTTTCATGGTTGAATAATTTACGCTGAACTTAATTAGCTTTGTTTCGATGCTCTCGCATTTCAAACTGCTAAATACAAGCATGCTCCCAATAATTAAATGTTACGTGCGTTCTTTCAAATGCATTTTCTAAAACTTGAGGTAAAATCGTATAGGGAAGTGCAAAACATTTCCTACCTTATTAAGCTGATCTTGTGAAAATTGCGGAAACTTATGTACTGTTTTCTTGTCAAAAAGCTATACTTGTGATGGCCAAAAATGCACGTTAAAGGGATGACTCTCTCGACTATTTTAGTTAGGCAACAGAGAGTAAAAAATAGTAGTCATGCAAGTTCGTTTTTCCCACAAAGGAATATCACAATTACCAATTCCCTCCTGAAAACCTTTTGGTTGTTATGTGTGGGTAGAGTAAGTGAAAATTATACTTGCTGAAAGGGATTTTCTCCTGATATAAAAATTGAGTTAAAAGATACTCTTCTACCGTCATCATCAGCGCTCTCTCAGTCCGGCAGTTACGCAGTATACATATGTAATGCACAAAACCATCCTCACCACTACAACAAAACTACTGAAGTTACTTCACTCAGATGGCAAACTGGAATAGAAAAAAGTAGAGCAGGAAATGAATAGATAAAAAAGAATTGATGCAGAAGAAAAGGACCTCTGGCTATGCGCATCATTGATACCCGGTTGTGCCTATTCTACCACTGTTACGTGTTTACCTGGGATCATGATATGATTTCATGTGTGCAATGCTGTGGACTGAAAGAAAGAGCATTAACTAGAAAATATATGGGAACACAGGAACACGACTTGGTACATTAGGTAGGTAAACACAATTGTCGTGTAGATTAGAATTAATGGTGATCGTATCATGAGAGAACCAACCAGGAGAAATCTCCCATTCATTGAATTTTTTTTTACTTCTGCTGACTATTCCGATTTTCACTGATACCCTGGTGCGTGGGGATTGTATTGTCAGAAGAGAGTTTTATCGTAGGCATGTGCATCTCCCAGAACAGATGAAATCATAAGAATGATACAACAAAATCATAATAATGCTAATGTTCAAGCCTTCAGATGATAATGACGGGAGAGTATACATATACGTATTCGGAAAAAGAGAAAGTCTTCGATCGTGATGCCTTGCGGACAGTGGGATTCCAGCGATGTGTTCAATACCTTATTTCCTCCCAAATAAATTTCCCCTTTTATGTGTTTCTCAGAATTTTTTGTGTGTCTGAGATCGGGATTGAGCCGTCATTCTCAGAGAATTCCGGTGTTGTTGTTTGTAAAAAAAACCTGGTGTATTCTAGATCTTCCGTTGCCATTATTATTTTTTTCTGTCTGAGAGATTTCTGGAAAAGGACTTGATTTTGATCTGTTCTTTCATATATTTTTGCTATGTAGGAGGACAAGACGGCATTGAATATATGGGGGATCCTGAACATTCTCGGGTCCTTTCTTCATTACATGGTGGACGATTGGATAAACTCGAATTTCCATCCGGAGAAAACCTCAGCGTGCATCTGGTTTGGAGTTCTTTACGGAGTGTACAAGCCACTAACTATTCTCGTTGTGGCTACACTAAGCTCCGAGCTTTTGAAGAAGAAAGGTTTCAAGCGGAAAGGGTTGCTCGCAAATCTCGGCGAAGTTATGAGAGGTCGGAAGCGTCCACCTCTGACGAAAATTTTGGAAAAGCTTGGAGACGTTCCCGTGACCGTCAACGAAACGGAGAGTAACAACAATCGGGATCGAGGCAAAGAAACTTCATCAGTGGCCAAAATCAATTTGAAAGTGAGGCAAGTCGAGTTAGAGGATGGAAACATTTTCGTTTTTACACGAACATCACCATTGGGAAAAGCGACGACAGGGGAGCGTTGTTTAATTTGTGGAGCATCTGGAATAATGAACATCAGTGGAAAGGAGTCATCCTTGGGTTTAGAAGAGAAAAAGAATAACGGGAAAGCATTTGGGAACAGATTGTATTGCCCATGTACCCCACCTTCCAATTTCGTACTTACCGCTGACGACCTTTTCGAAGTTTAATGAACATGCTATTGGGGATCCGTCCATTTCAGAACAACAAAGAAAGGACCTCGCTGAGATAAAGTCAGCAGCAAATCCTCTCCGTCCTGGGTCCACCTCTTCCACAGTGAACAACCATAACATGAAGGTGGTAATGTTATCGGAGACGAAGCAAGCTAGTGGAAAGGACGCTGCTTCTACTTATCCGGGAACAGGATTGTCAGGTAATTTATTGTTTGGTTGCGAACCAAATGGTGCCAGTTGTAATGTTACTCAAGGAGTACTAAATGGTCCCGTTGTCGATGGGGGAAACTTGCACATATAAAAAATGCCAAAAGAGATTTTGCACTCACTTACATATATGACGCCAAACTAGGGTTGGCCGCTGGACCTACTTAGCAGAATTCATTGGGAATTAAATATTTTATACAGCTTTGTGAGCTTCTGTGTCGTCATAAATAAGAAGTGAAGTAATCAATCCTTAGTTTGGCGAACATTAAGAATTTTGTCACAAAATTTTCATACAAATAACTCAAAAAATTGTCACTAAAACATACTAGGATTACTCTAAGGATGTGTAATGTGTAATAAATAATTCCTTCCTAACGTGTATGGTTGTCTTTAGACCATTTTTAGGAGGTAGAGAATTTTTAAAGCGTACCAAATAGATTCAAGTTACTTTAATTGGGAATTCCTTTGATAACTTTGTGGTTACATATTAGAAGGTGTTAAGCAACATAAGTAGCAATTTTTCAAGGGATACAAAGAGAGATCTTTGTTCTCCCAAGCACATCAGATACTTGCGAGCCATATATATTGATTAAGCAAGAAATATCTGTATATAAATATGTTCCTACACAAATACACTAGCAATCTCAATACCCTACAGATGAATTGTTGTATGTACAAAGATGTAAAAAGGAATAGATACAAAATAGTTTTACGATTTAAAGCACCCATCCGTATTATTGTTTCTGAAATAGCACTTACCTACTTACTCTCGGTATTTGGTGTTGTGTGATCTCTGGTTATGAGGCTTGTCGCCACAACTTTCTGTATCCAATTTTCTACGGGTTTGATTGCGCTCACGGTAGTAAGTTCTTTCATTTTTAAAATGCCGATGCTTTTGGTCGATGTAGAGACTTCACTTAAATGTGGAGATGGAGATTGAAAGAATTGGGGGGAAATTTCCGTCTTTTTTTACAAAGAGTCTTTGATTTCTCAAAGTGCCACGACACTTTGCGGAGTTTACATACACATAACAGGTATTCATCGTCTGCTGGAGAACAAGTTGTAACAAAGTGGATTCGTACCAAAGGACAAATGGGAATGTTTAAGGAACGGACAAAAGAATGCTTTCTTCAGCACCACAAACACAAGCAGACAGCGTTAGACTCATGGCACACAATAGTTTTGTAATCGAAAACCGTCGTTCTTCACTCTTTTAGAAAAATGAAGAGCGAAAGACTTGGCTTAACTTCGCCAAGATTCAATTTAAAGAAGTCCTCTTGTCTTTGAAACAGTCAAAAGCAAATAATATGGTAGCGTTTGAACCGCTTCTGCGGCTTTTCCTCTTCCCATGTGCTAATGGAATCCTTACATATAGGAATTCTACAAGAGCACATGTAATCGTGGCTGCAGAGAAGTTTAAGTATGTCAACATTATGATTTCTTCACTCTTTCTGTGAAAAGCGACATTAAAGGGAAATGATTGTGTGCATCTTACAGAAGCCTGCCTCCGAATTCCGCTTCTTGAGAATACTCTTCTTCCTTCACTCAAACATTTGTTGACCACATTACAGTCATTTTGAAAAGGTTGAACACATATTGGTTAGAGATTGCTCGTAAGACTTTGTAAAAAGAGTTGTCCTTGAGTTTTCATAAAGAGTCATTTTGCTTTGCGTAGCCACACAAGCATATAATTCCTGTGTGTTTGTGTTTTGTGAAGTAATATTGTTTACGCTGCTGACATATAATTTGTTCTTTATTAATCCATTCCGCAGAGAATTGATTATTTTCCTTTCTATAACCTTCTTTCAACCGTCTTTCCCTGTGAGCTCCCCTCCCCCGTCCTTCTTAATGAATATAAGAAAGCGCATGAACAAAAAATAGATCCAGAATCCAGCATTAAGTCTCCTCTAGTTTTGGCGTCAGAGGGTATATCCGAGAAAAAAAAACTAAAAAGAATTGTAAGCATCCACATCTCAATTTTTACGTAGGCCAGTTCACCTCCTCCAGTCATTTTCTATGAAATATGAGATAAAGAAGGAAACCTTTTTTCTTAATTTTCCCCTTTGGATCTGACTTTTCCGTATAATTTTTACCTGGTATAAGAGTAGAATAAGACACTTTCCATTCGTAGATCTTGATGGACCAATCAGAGAGCTGAGCTGATGATGATGAACATCATCACGAATTCAAGTAATGAGTCCCTTCAGGCAATCACATATGAGTTGAAAAGAAAAAAGGAAAAAAACTCCGGTCAGCAAAAATATATTCGTTTCATTTCTTTAAGCAAATAATACCCAAAAAATGGGAAAGAAGTACTGCTGCTTTCTGTCATATTTTTCATATTTACTTTCCTTTTCTAGGCCTTCAAAACGTTTTTTGAATTGATAAGAGCGATACCCATTGCACAGCTTTTAATCATATATATATATATCATCTAGTCGTAATTGTGTGCCCAGAATTTCTTCTAAGAAGTCACTGATACACCATCATATGCTCGGTTCGAGGGGAAATATGTACAAGACTTGTGAGTGGCTGTGGACACGGGTAGCACAAAGGGGGCATTTTGAAGGACTTGCAGGTTAGCAACACGGTCAAATTAACCAGCGAGGCGATCAATAGATTTTATTGACACCTTTGTTATGTATTTATTGAAGCATTATCATTTTTCTCCGTTCGTTTGTCTGGTTTCGCGAGATTGTTGCATGTTATGTATTTTATTTCATTCGTATGGATATGACATGTAATCGGTGCACATTGACTTTTCTGTTTGAAAAAGAGATGTGTTTGCTACTTGAACCATGACTGAACCCAGTAAATGAATGGAGATCAAATAAAGTTATTTTATACGATGAAAAGAAGGGAAAGTAGAGAGAGATGAAACAACATCAGCATAAGTAAGGTAGTGCCGAGGTGTACTCCAACAACGGTAATAATAACAATAGAGGCAAGGCAGCAGTACAAAAGCAGTTTTCCACTCCCAGCACACTTGAAAGCGCTTCTTCTTGTTATCAAGAATATGATGAAAAAACAAACCATTTTCCGATGAGATGATGAAACTCGATTATATTTACTTTCCCTTTTCCACATTTATTTTAGCAGAATTGCTACTGGAGTATAAGGTTCCGATCCCTATGTAGCTGTTTTCTAGCTACATTCACGTTCTAAATATATTACTTCCGTCCCTTTTTTCATATACACACAGGAAACAAAAAGTCAATTGCTTTGTTTGCACACTGTGCTTCTGTGTTTTTTATTGAAATTGGTCTAACACCAGCCAATTGTACAATATCTGTCCGGAAAGAAGATTGTTATTGTTGTCTTTGAAGAAGAATGGAGAGAAACTGGGGGCGGATTCTCTCAAGGTTGATGTATAGTAGGTGGTTAGGGAAGTTGTTCAAGGCAATTTAATTCTTCCAAGGTAGGCATTTATGAGAGAGACCATTGACATAAAAAGGGTAGACTCGATAGTGAGCCATGTAAAACATTTTTTATAACTCGATATTCTGATGTCTGAAGAAGAGAGATGAACTAGCTGATTCAGGTTGTTATTGTGCAAAATGAACGGAGAAGAAAATGTCGGAAAGCAAGGACAGAAAGGCAAAGAAGTTAAACGGATGAAGTGCTTTCTAATTTAGCGCATTAGCTAATGGCAAGCTTCCAGTAGATGTGGATGCAAACTGGCATGTATCGAGTAAATACTGTTAATGAACTCAATGTGAAGTTAATTTTTTAAAGAGTTCGGTGCTTGCGAAACTGGGTGGGCGCAAGCAAAAAAGCAAATTATGCTTGTTAACCAGCTTATGTATAGCAAGCTTTCGTCGAGGAATTATTGGATTATTATGCTTTGTCGGTGGATGGATTTGTGTTGTAATGAGGTTATTAGACGAAACATTGGATTTATGAACTAACTTTTTGGAGGAAGCAAAGTGGATGAGCAAACATGAAGAAAAAGATGAGCCTATATAGGTATGTATACTCTTTGGTAGTTGTATCAGGGTACCCCATCTAGAACCCAGAACTGCTCAGGTCAAAATAGCCCGTAAAAGCTGGAGAATATGTGTTTTATTGAATTTTCATTTTTTTTGTTGAGTGAAAGTTTTCAAAGAGGGACTCTGTAAATAAATTTTATTACGTGAATTGACTATCTACCTTTTAGCACGCATAAAACTCCGGGTTCTTTTATAAATAAGGGACCTGCGGTTATAATTAAACTATGTAAGCAATCAAACATCGACAGACAGTGACATCTCGTCAATATATACTGCACATATTGTAAAAAGTTCCGTGTAAACTTTAGATTGTAAAGTACGCATTGCATAACTGTGTCAGAAGAAGGCTGGTTTTACCAGTAGCATTCTAGATTAGGAACCTTTTCAGGCGAGGGGTTTTATGTAGAACGAACTTGACGGCTCGGGGTCTGGGTTGTGATCTCATGTACATAGTACAAACTATTTGATGCGGTATTTATACAGGAACGCATTAAATGGTTCAGTAGTTTGGATACTACATAGATTCTCCTAAACGTACATATTATATTTCCTAATTAAAATGTAGTAACTGTGTAAGTAATAATGTTTGTAAAAGTTTAAGTACAAGCACTACTTAAGTTGTTCTGTGAAGGCAAACTTACATACTTTAAATTTCAGTTTACATTTAATTTATTTTGACCTGCATGGTGAAAGCAAATTCGACAGAATTTCGTACCTGTCCGCAGTTTTGCTGATAATATTTTGCAGATCAAAGTTTGCGCAATGAATTTAAAATATTTTTTGCACTGCTTCTCTTTCAGGTTTTACATGATCTGCGTCGTGAATGCAAAATTTGCTTCTACAGATAATTTGGCAAAATGATGAGGCTTGTGTAGAAGTGTGTAATACCATTTTTCACTATCACTTTCATAATACACCAATACAAAGTTGAGTATTAAATATAAGAATATAGGTAATAGGTGCACATATTTATATATCTATCATTGGTATACAGTACATATACTATATATATGTATATATGTATTATTCACAGATATATCAACGGAAAACTTTTTCCGTCCAACCACATACAAGTAATTTTATCTTCGCATAGAAGAAATAAGAAATTACAAACTGTACATATATATGAAATTACTGGAAAGTTGGAAGCAAAAATAAAGCTTGTCCTATTTATGTAAGTTATATATGCCAAATGCGCTTAATCTAGTTGTACTGAAATATTTGGAAACACATTCTCGAAGTGGTCAGTCTAAAACTAAATCGATCTCGTAACCCATACATAAAGTTTAACAAGTAGACGGGAATATACAAGATACTCATTTCTGCATGTATTGGGGATTTACTTGCAACACTGCGTGCAACCAATGACTGACAACCTCCACGAATTAATTTTCGTGTATTTCCAGCACCACATGAGTACTATCCATTGAAGTTAGTATGAAATTACGTAAATGGCTAAATAAATACGTGTGTAGCATTAAATTTATTTTTAGAACGCTAAAATGATTGTGACGGTATATATTCGTACATCTTCATGTATTTGTAAGTCTGTAGTCAATTCCGGACCTTGTATATACTCAATCTCTAATTTGCACGTGATAGTGTTCTGTCATCTCATAAATTGACAACATGGAAGTAGTTTTTATCGGATCTAGACTAAAGGATGGGAAAATTCAAACCGGCACTCGAAACGGTTGACCTGATTAATAAATGCATAGGCACGAACTTGAGTAGAA
>JAHZNF010001627.1:0-14427 GCA_027744215.1 Troglopedetes dispersus
AATGAATTGTCGAGTGGTTTAGAACACGTTACGCACAATAGCCTAACTTGTTGAACGGAAGGTAACGCCAGAATTGGAATAGAAGTTATTGACTCCCGACCTATTCCCAAACCTAAAGGTCTTTCCAAAATTCTGACCAGTTCAGTAACCCTTACGACGTACACGAGAAAATGGGGATTTTCATTGGAAAATAGCATCCCAATTACTGAATTTCTGATGGCTTCAACGTACCATTGTGAAGGTCCATTTATGTAAAGTGGGAAGTAGAGTTGTGTGACACAATAAGTATGTCTTGGGGTAAAGTGGGAAAACGCAGTTTTGTACTTATCATCCATCAATTGTAATGCCGTTAAATTGTATCTTCCGTAATTGAAAGGTACTTCGTACACATCAATGACAACGGGAATAATACTGGAATATGTAGGCAATTTGGCACTAAACTCCAATGGACTTCCTAGAATTTGGAATGTACATTTGCAAAAGAAAGTGAGCAGCCAATTGTCAACTTTATCCACTTGAGTAGGCACTTGAACTGCGCACCTGGAGAAGCATAAGCAAATTAACAAGCTCTGGAGTAGCTTCATTGTCAATATTAAATGTGTGATTCCAAGTGCGAAGGAATTCAGAATTTTGCCTGGAAGGCGACAACAGGAAAATCGGATTTTAACTTTGAACACCCTGTCGTCCAATTTCATCGAACCCCTTCTCAAATGGCTGAATAAAGAGTCTCAAGGTTCACGAGCAGCAGACAAAAGACCATCATATGATACAATGTAACTGCGCAGTTCAAATGTGTATGGTAAGAAATAAAATATATGTTATTGTATGTCGTAGTTTTCTGTAATGATCACAGAAAATTATTACAATTAATTAATTATTGTTTATAAAACCATTTCCATTTCTTATTCTTAGAGTAGGGGTCATTTATAAACCACCACAAACTCATTGCGTGTCGTCAATCGAAATAAGGGAGGGACACGCAGCAACCATCCGCTTATTATTATGTTTATTATGTATGTTCACATAATGTTTGATAATAAACCATCTCAGCAAAGTTGTTTATGTCGTGGTTCCAAAACTGAGCGGCGATGAGTATATGTGGCAATTACATGACTAAATAATTTCTAATCAAATTGTTCCACAAGACAAATATAGATTTTTGGAATTTTTGGTTTATGATTGTGTGTGGTAACAGTTTTCTGGCAGGGGTTGGATAGATACTGATGCGATAGAAGAGTCATTCAAGGTGGCTTTGTAGTGGAAAACTATGTAAGTATACTGAATTGTACATGATATAAATACCAGATTTGATGATCGGTGAGCATACTAAGGTGGCTTTATTAATTTATCATCATTATGGCTGCTTAAAATCGAACTTGCTCCCAAATCTTCAACCTTCTCGATCCAGCCAATGGATCTCGAATCATTGAAATATTATGAACCAATCCAACTGCCAATACCATCGGTTTTCTCATATTCGTAATCGGCTTCCACAGGGATAACAGCGTTCCTTGTTGGGTTCGATACAATGGCTCACTGCAAATTCAAGCAGATTGCTTTTTACGCGATTCCACCCTGAATTACAAAATGTTTCTGATTGTGGAGAAGTTATCTCAAGTTACCCATATTTAGCAAAATTGACAATCATGTTAACAAGATTCTTGGAGGCCGTCTCATACTCGCTTCCTGGAGGTAGCAATGGAAAAATTCGTGTACTATTAAAGAGCAGTAGAAAGTCCATCTGCAAATATGCAAATTACTACATGTAATTACGGTATAAGTTAATTTTTTTTGTTAAAGATGAGGTTTTTGTAGTTTTAAGTTTCTAATAAATAAAAATGCTTACAGCATGCCCCGCTCCTGAAATATAACAACATAAAATTATAATTAAATAGTTCTAAAATTTAAATACAAAATTGCCATATTGAATTTTAAATAAGCGATATTTCAAGACTGCACCAACTTACCAAATTTTGTTGTGTGAATTTTCTGTGACTGCTCTATGATAGGGTTCAATAGGAATGTTTTGTGCTTGTTCATGTATGAATACGTAGGAGCCACCTTGTGATGCAACTCCAATGACTTCCATAGCCCAACATTGTACATCATGTCATCAATCCACTACGAAATAGGAACGATTTAAACAATCCGCAATAACTACTCACAATTTCATTAAAATACTGTCAATACATTTAATAACTTACATCCACGATACCCACGAAATCTTGCTTCTTAATGGAGTTTGGTGGTTTCGTCTTGTTGAAGTAGAATGCACCAAGTTTCACCAGGCTCACTTGCTGCTCCTCATAGGAAACCTTAACTCCTTTGGCACTGCGATAACCCAAACGGCAAAGTTTGGGCATCCAGTCATACCAGTTTAGTTGTAACATGGGAATCGTGGTAAATCGCGCACCTGCAGTTTGGTATGTAAAAGTGTGAGTTATGTAAAAGACCAGAGGTAATACCAAAATTGGCTTTTTGTGCAAGGAAATAATTTCTTGAAAAATTTTACGTACGTTGCAAAACCATTGAAACCTCGTCCTCAGCCCGAGACATAATTAGTGGAATTGGGTTCACTTCCCCTTTTTCATATAAAACTTCCGGAAGTTCGGAAATGAAAGCTCCAGGCAAATCCGGCTCGATAGTTGGCGAAAGCATTTTTGAGAAAGGGGGCAATGATTTCTGAGAATTTAATTTACGGTGTAAAATATTTTTTGTGAAATCATTGGATTTAAAATATTTTCAAAATCACAATTGCATAAACAATCTTACATAAATGTGTGTACTTTGGGAAGCCAATATGTACGGGTCAACCTTTCGCAGACATTCCACCATCTCCATGCTTCTGCCTTGCGCGGCAGTTGGGCACTTTAGAATTTTTGCAATAATGTCAGAGGACTCCTTAACTCTTCCGGTGCCATCCAAGCCATGATTAACGAAAGCAGAACCACTCATGGCAAACACTCCCGCGACGTAATTCCTAACTTCGTGCTTGGTGAAAAGCAAAGCGTGGGCAGAGTATGCTCCAGAGGACAAGCCACCAACAATAATTCGATTTGGGTCACCTCCGAACGCATGAATATTTTCGTATACCCACTTGACTGCCAAGGCCATATCTTTCAAACCCCAGTTTCCTAAATCATTCAAAATGAACCACCAGAGATGACAAATTATTTATTACCCGTGGCAAACCTTCTTTAATATGTCTATTTCAAAACATCAATACCAGGGCTCGCTTCATCGCCAGTAGACAAAAATCCGAACGCTCCAAAACGCATATTTATTGGAACAAGGATGGCATCTTCGTTGAGCAAATACATGGGGCCGTAGGATCGAGACCTTCCATAAAAATTAGCACCCGCTGGTATCCATACTATTACAGGAAGTGGCTCCCTCTTCGATCCATCAGGAACCTTTACATTTAAAAAATAGCTGTAGCTTCATTTTTATTATGTCACACAATGTGATCTTTTGTACGTGCGTACATGACTTGTATGAATGTCCAGGTAAAGACAGTCCTCCTGACCCCTGAACATCCCCATTGTGATCAAATTAGCTTGAATGCAAAATGGGCTCGGGGTTGTGGCTCTCCAAACTCCTTTCCAAGGTTTTCGTGGTAGTGGGTCCTACCCAGGAGCATATCGTTTTTATCAGCCATAATTTTCAATCATTTTTAAGTTCACTGTTATATACTTAACTTTACCATACACGAAAACGTAAATTCCCCACAGGTGGTTGTCCATATGGAACTCCTGTAAATGAAAATATCCTTTTCCCGTTTGCTGAAGATCCTTCATAGCCCTCGACTGCCCCAAGATTTGTATAGGCGACTGGACCTTCCGCATTGCTTTTTAGGTCAAGCTTCCTACCTCCTCTTCCAGTGACTCCGGTGAATTTCGTAAGGGCTCTCAAAGCAATTTGATTGTTGCTTCCTGTGGTGGTTATGAATGGAGGTTTTGTCTGCAACTCACATTGAAACCATGCACAAAACAGGTTTACTAGAAAAAGCGAAAGGGCAACCATGATTCCTGTTTTAGCTGGATTTTGTTCTGATTCGATGTGAACTGATACTAAATGAAGCAATCCCGTTGGTGGAATGGCAAAAATTTCCATCATCAAGTGATAACGTTCTAAAAAACTGATAATTCCATACATAGCGATTTGGTACAGCATGCCAAGAGTTGGCGAATACTAGGTACAGTGTGAATGAAATTTACATTTAATTCGCGGGAGGAACCAATTCAGAGGAAATTTGCACCAATTACTGACTCCAGCCAGACATGAATCAAATAATTGTCCGATTTTGAATGACTTCCAATACTCTGAGACTCCAGACACGCACCCTATTGAGCGTGAGCCATTTCATTTCCTGAAGAAAAGAAATTGTGTGAAACCGGAGTGATGGACCTTGCATAATATTTAACTTGACCATAACTAAGATGAACTAATGTAACTTGCGTGCTTGTATGATGTGGGACTGACTGGGTTTATCATTCATTAGAATCTGAATGTTACACGCTACAAGGACCCAGATGGGTAATATATGCGATTGTACAATCTAGATGTGTGGGTGGTTAATAAAAAGAAACCAGAGAAAGAGTAGCAACTTCTACGTACATTTCTTTATTATTATTATTCTAAAATGTTTTCCACGGTACAATTTTTATGATTTAAGTACGCGTACGGTAGGTTTGTAAGATTACGGATGTACTTATGTAATTTTACTTGTGGTGTAATTATTTTTTATTAGTGGTTGACAAATAAATTATAATATCAAATTTGTATCAACATTCTTGTTTTTTCTTTGTTAGCCACATAATAACAATAACTTCATATTATCATCATTATCTGGCGTCTGGAAATCGGTGAATTTACTTTTTTATGCACACATGCCATAAGTAATTTTTTATATTTGACCATGCACAATTTATAATAAATAATATGCATTTTTACTCATATTGTTCTTACGAATCTTCGAAAAGAAACTCCTGTCTACTCCTTTTCCTTCTCGGTAGATTGCATGGTAAAGTACACAATAATAATATAGTAATAATATGTAGGTTAACTCACTTTTGTTTGCATTTTTAGTTTACAGAACTATTACAGTTTAACAACGTTTTTTTGTTCATTGTCATTGGCAAAATATCTTTACGGGTTTTCCGACTCGAGAGAGGAATAAAACACGCAGTGGAATAATAAGTTTGTATACATTTTATTATTCAAATTGGAGTATCTCAACTTATACTTTTGTCTATAATAGTTTTCATGTCCTTGGTTAAATATTTACTAAGCATTTTGCTTGTGTACGTTCCTTTAAAAACCGAAGCATTCACGTTTGTTTATTACAATGTATGGATAAATAGCTCACTTTTTTAAACTTGCAATTTCTTGTTTTGAAAACAAAGTTTTTTTTTTCATTGTAGCTTAAATAGTGAATATCTTGTGTACGGTACACTATATCCTTGTTGTAAGTTGATGAAGCACTCTTTAGTTTCATTCAATCAAGTTTTATCCAGAAAAAAAGGGACGCACAGTAATAAATACACGCTATCCTTTAAACTCTAAATTATGCAAAGTATGCTTAATATAAGCTTCAGTCATCATCAACCTTTCAAATGAGGATGACAATGAAGCATTGTTCCAACATTTCTCCATTTGTTTATAGATCTACATATTGAATTTTAATATAAACACTCAATTAGGGAAAGTACGCATAAGATTTTTTTTTCGGTTGTTTCATATTATTTTGTAGTTTACCTCTGGGCTTTTCTTTCTTATAAAATTCTTCTATTTGTGTATTAATTAAAGTACAGTGCAAAATGCGCACTCTCTAATGACAATGACTATGTAGCAATCAATCTTAAATTACAATGAATCAATACAGAGGACAATTATATTATTATTATTATTAGTGTAACTTGTATTATATTGCCTACATTACTTTTGATTTATTTACGTAACAGCAATGCCTTCAAGAGTTAGAAGAAAACAGAGTATGTTTCGAGTCAACAAAGAGACAAGTGATTATATTGTATCATTTATCTGAAGTATTCTTTTCACCGTAAAAGTACTTTTATAGGGGCTATTATCATTTTCATAATATCTACCTACTCTAACTACACTACCACTAAAAATCTATCATCTTACACTAAAATGGTAACAAATGCATGTATCAACAAGAAACAGTTAATTACTTTTACATCTGCTTGTCACAATTTGACTGAACTACAGTTTCTGAAAAAATTAACAAACATTTTTGTATCCAGATCGATTCACTCTCACTACTGTGATGCAGTACAAATTAATTTACACGTAAATGTAAGAATCTGCAAAAAACAGTCTGACAAAACTTGTCAATGTACAAGAGTGGCCACACTTGTCAAGTGCTGACTGAATCGCTTAAAAACGTCCCTTCTCATATCGACTATTTACTGGAGCGTTAGTGGATAGCACGTGTTCTACGTGCTCATTATTTCCAAATGTACAAAGCATGTTACCTCGACATTTTTGTTTCCTGTAAGCGAAATCACAAAATCCATCCTCTTTTGGATTTTCTTCACAAGAAATTAAATAGCTTTCGAAAGATACATTTTCCACTTCAGCTCTACAAATTTTTTGAACAAAAGTAAATAACATCCATACATTGTATGATACGTGGAGCAGTGTGCATTGCATTCTTTTGAAAGGATTACTGCAGCGAAAAAATTCTTACACTTATATTGTTACTTATTTAATAAATTGATCTATGTAAGTTTTTGCATGTCATCATAACTAATAATTATCCTTGAGAGTGTGTAAGGCGAATCATATTCAATATAGATGCATTTTTTGTTTATAAAAGCTGAGGTACACTTTTTGTATCATCTTTAGAAACAAGGATAATAATTAGAATGATGATTCAATCATAATGAACATAGATAGTAACACGGCATAGTAAGCGATCTGTTCTACTACCATGTAATCATAACTTGCTATTACGTAAGTTATATTTGTAATGATAATGTACAGAATAATTACATTAAAACGTACAAGACAACTAATTTTAAATGTACAGGCTGTGTATTATATATATGTATATTTTAAATATGCAGGTAACTCAGATATTTCTCGGATCTCAAGATGATGTATGGTTGCTTGTCATTGCGGTAAATCATAATATGATATCGGAAATCAAATATGGTTTTCTCTGTGTTTTTTTTGGTATCTGACAAAAATAGATGAATTGTGATTCAGGTATGGTACGACTAAAATTAGTAAAATGTACAATTAATCATGGTAATCTTTAATGATAACTTATGTTTTTTTAAGTGTGTTCGGGAGGCGAGCAGAGGTTTATTTTTGGTAAAGATCAATAAGTAAGTGAAAAAATACGAAAAGTGAAAGTTGCCCAAACAAGTCTGACATAATTCCTATGCGTAGACTAAACATGCTGAATTGAGTAAAAAAAAAGGTTTGTGCAAGAAATGAAAAAAATGTTAGTGATAGTGCTGATGATAATTTTAGATTCAAGTACCACAGGTTAATTCTATCTAACATCACTGATGAATTTCTTAAAATATTCACCTGTACACAACGCACTATGCTACGCTTCCTCTCAAACTACGTTTCTCTAAAACTCTGCACAGCTCTGCCATATAAAATTGAGTGATAATAGTAACAGTTATACGGATGCATTAGCCACACAGCCAGAAACTGTATTAAAACATCCATTTCCTCCTGACTTTTTTCTGCCTTGTTCTATATATTTAGGTTTACAATTAAAAAGGAAGTTTTCATGTATAGCATGTCGCTCACGCAATTGTGTTTGGAACTCACATAAATACATTTCAGCGGGGAAATATTGTTTGTAGCCGAATTCCACGTAGACATGTATGTATAATTTTTCCCCTGTGTCAAGATCTTCGCAGAGAGACGAATATAATACGGGTTTGTTGATGAAACGGTCAGGATTACACTATTGGCATACAGACTGGTAGTGTTTGAAATATGGATTTCCAGCAAAAAAGAGTGACAACGTTGACAGTATCAATTTAGTTATTCTCTCTTTTAAATAATGATTGATTACTTTAAATGGAGCAGTCGAATTTTTTAAAAATATATCAGCTAGCTAACATTACAGAAGGTGGCCAAATTTCATTTCTTTCCCAGATAACTTCGGGCTGAAATTACTGGCAGCGACTGGTGAGGCGAATTATCTTTGGCAGCTCTGAAAAAAAACGTACAAAATATAAAAAACATGAAAGTCACTTTCAACTTCATAAATTACTAATGACTTCTTGTCAACACCGGTCAATAGTGTTCATATATTTCATCGGACACACGAATTTACGAATGCATGAATACACTCTATGTGCATAGGTATGTACATCACTTACAAGTATCTGGTCAAGTCTTGGATGTCAATCAGCATGGAATCTTGCTCCATGTGAAGATCGTCCCTTTCCAACAACAGAGATACCAGGGTCTCGTTTAACACTGGACGACACGTAGAAGAAAAATAACAAAAAAAAGTGGGAGGGAAATTCATTAAAACTTTCTCATGTCCAAATTATCCGGTGGAATTGCCTCGTATTTTATTTACACATAAATCAACATCATTAACCATTCATTATGGCGCAACTTATGAAAGTCGCTGGTCTTTTTCCTGCAATTAAAAGAACCAGCTCTCATTAAACGTTTCGCCAAGGCCCATATCACCCAGCGAAAACTACCTATTTTCCAGCCAGCGCCTCTTCACACACGTGGATACTTCAACATGATCATTATCGATATTACAGCATAAACGTCCTCAACAAAAGACAAAGAAAGTCAAGTAATCGATAGATATCAATAATGCAGGAAGGGAAGGCAAGGAAAATTGACTCAGTTTTTTTTCCTCGTTTCTTCTTTACTCCAACGATGCCGTACGTACACTATGTATATAAACACATTTTGTGCCTACCTTAGCTTCCATTTGCTGACCAACAGGAATCGATCGATTTCCCTTTCCATAATATTCACCCATCTTCACTCACCATTCACTACACACTGATACTACCTCTTCAAAGAAAAAAAAACTTTTTTAATGGTTGCCTATTTTCATAGGGAAAATATGGAAGACATACATTTTGACAGGCCACGTGAACGAATATAAAGTTCAAGGCAGCTTGAACATGAAAAAAATTCAAGGTAATACTCATTACAACAAACTACACTAAACTTGTTTTCCGATAGACGTTCCCGAATCATGATAACATAACCGGTGGCCACGCATATTGATGTTGGAACCTGTGTTCATTCTCCATGTAAGTATGTATGTCAAAATTAATGGGACGGAAATGGAAATTCATAACATGGTAAAATGGGAGGGCAGGGGGAATTTGGTTATTAGATGTAATAGAGCGAAACCTTCCATACACGGAACCTTTCCCCAAACTTGACTGTTCCAACAATACGGTCTAAAAATATACCTGAGTAAGTGGCATATGTCCAAGAAGCACTTTTTTGTCGAGGTAGGTAACTCTATAGTTGTTTTGGTGGGAGTTACTTTCATTAAATAAAGTTATTACACGGTTCAGTCGGGCGTTTCCTTTCTAGTAACAATTCACATTCACAAGACATGGTCATGTGGTCGGAGGTTAGAAACATTCTTAACACACGCTGCCGTTGCCGTCACTGCATCACCATCTACATTACCTATCACTATTCTAATAATGTGGAATGTTTTTTAAGGAAGAGTGCCAGAGAAAGATCATTAATTACACGGAATCGGCCACATGTAAATAATTGATTAAAACAAACTGTTACATGAGTCACCTAATCCTGGAATTTCATGTGAGCAGAATATCATTTTCCCGTTCCTCTTCACTGATTCTCCTTCTTCTTTCAATATCTTTAGTGGGACAGATATCTTGTGTAACTGGAGCAACTTCTCGCTGGATGCACGGGTAAAGTCGACCTTTTAAGTTCACTACTTTTGGCGGAATGAATCGGTTGTTGGGGGACACATGTAGTACAAATATCTCATAAGTCTTCTGTCGAAGGATCTTTCGCATCTGCTAAATTTTAACAGTCACTCCGCCAGAAAATAAACATACATCTTGCCCCAGTGCTGCTGCTGCTACTGATGCTACATGAGTTTGTGCTGGTTCGGGGGATAAGGTTGGTTAGAAAGAAGGGAGGGAAAAAAGAAGGACACTTTAGGTAGTATAAAATGTCCATGGTGTAATAATATCATCATGTAAGTAATGGGAAAATACCCAGAGGACTTGACATGCATGGCGCAGCTGGAAATTGTTTTGTTTGTCGAAACAAGCTGTACTTGACTTGCTCGAGTTTTATGGCATACTTTATGGACTTTAAGAATTGGCTTTACAAGTCTTAAAAAATTACTTGCTAGTTGCTGGCATAAATACACGATACGCTGCTACATGTTTGTTTTTTTTGCAGTAGTAATCTAATTTCAAACCTGTGCCATTTGCAGTCTTGCCATTTCTTTTGCTTGAGAGAGAGCCTGTCGAGCTTCAGACTGGAGACGAGCATGCTTCGTTTGAAAGTCTTCCGATGGGTCTGTGCAAGATATTGCTCCTCCGCCAAAAGCTATCCCTCCAGATTGAGCCTGTGTGTGGGAAGAGAGAAGGAATAAAAAATTGGAGCAAAATATGAAAAAAGAGATAAGTACACTTTAATTGCGTACGTTGTCACTGAAAAATGATTCATGACTAGCCATTCAATTTTACTCCAGAGGAGTGAAAAAAGTAGAGAAAACAAGCTTGGCATTAGTATAGTAGCGCGCCAAGGACAACAACAAAAATGAATTCATTCATTTTCTCTATGCGACACATACCAACACATCGGGAACAAGAAATATATAGCTGTGTGCAATATTTCTTATTTATATGTAGTTGGGTGCACTTGTGGCACAGAGGAGGAGAAAATATATAAAAATTATGTTAGTAAAAATTGAAGCCAAAAAGAGAGAGAGAGAGTCACAGCTGGAACGGAATCAGGAAGGCGAAAGAGGATGAGAGAACAGCAAAAAAAAAACAACGACATTCTACTAACCTTGACACAAGGAAGACTAGCTGGTTGCTGATTCTTGGATTCAGTGTCGGAGTTTGGAGATTCACTGTCCGATGCCGTTTCGTTCATAAAACAGATCTGGAGATTCATACCTGCAGTAAGGGGAAATAAGTGTAACTCTACTATTTTCAAATATTCCCAATTCAGTGCATGTCACAAAAAAAACTGGAGCAGTTGAAGTTGTGCTTGTGCACTACCCTACCCACCCACATGACAATTTAGTAAGGAGGCAGTTCAATTTGCGAGTGTCTTTCGGATAAGAACAGGGGCGCATGATTGCAAGCTTTCATCGATATACCCACTTGCATAATAATATCACTACTTCAGAAGGTGGGTATGCCTAACACATCACAACTACTTCGACTGCAGCCCCTCCAAATTTTTTTAATGAAAGGACTAGACACACACGTGCTGCTACCTTAGTACTTCCTATCAGTATTATTAACGTACTTGACTGAAGTCGGGAATGTAAACTGGGTTTGCGTCCCATGATCGGCTTCTCAATGAGGTCGTCTTCCAGCGCCAGCCGCCTTCGGATCTCCTCTCTATCTGATCGTCTCTGCAATAGGGGAAGAGGATTTTTTAAAGTAAGGAGTAGTGTTTTACCATCATCATCATCTTATCTTTTCTTTTTTACGACAAAAAATAACAAAGGAGTATGTACTTTGCTGTACCACTCCACGCGCGAATTACACTTTTTTCAATATCATATCCAACATTGCATTGAAACTGGAGCATAATAATAGCATAAGAAGCACACTTGGTAAAATTTCAATATTCTCGTTTCCCTTCAATTTTTTTGTGCAAAGTAGCCTACTTTTTACTCCACGTCGTAATATAATCCAGAATGGATTATTATTATTATTAGAATAATATTGAAAAGGAAAACACGCACGATCTCGCATTTACTTGCAAATATATTTTGCTCACATAACGCCATCATCATCGCCGCTGGAATGTTGTACTCCAACCAACCAGTTTCCAAAATGAAAGCACGTCAAGGTTATATCATACTTTATGCGGTGAACATTCCCCACATGGTACCCAGCTCAGAGCAACCATCATCATGGATGTTGTGTGCATTAATACCACCTCTTTTTTATTATCACGTGTTATAGTTTATAATCTCACTTCAGCTCTGAATAATGCATACTTAAAAGGTCACCTCGTCTATTTAAATGCAACACGGACCGTGTCGACATAAAGAGCCCGTGAGAGCGGAAAGTAAAAAAAAACAAAAGAGAATGTCGTGTCACTGGAACCAGTGCGCCACATATTTCGTTAGCATATTATTGTACAGGAAATAGGAATCTTTTTATGACGGAGACTTTCCCTTCCACGTCAGTACTTACTGGAAGCCTTAGTTAACTTATTAGCAGTCTTCTGCAGCCATGACGCAGTAAAAAATTACAAAGCGGAGGGCAAAGTAGTCCATGAAGGAGAATATAATGGGGAGTAGATTTCCTTTAATGCCGTTCTAATACCTAAAACCTGCTGTTCTTAATTGTAAAAATGGCACACGGAGGAACTAATAAAAACAAGGGGACTTGTCCATGTAATCCTGTATAATGCAATGTGACACAAAATTAACGCTGCGGGATTTGCCAGGATTACCTTTTTACAAGCTATTTATCATATTTATATGGGGACTTGGGCTGCTTATGATCAATCTTTTTATTGCATGCGGAATTACTTTTAAAGCCTGGCTCGCTCGGTGCAAACACGTAACCCGAAACTCCGCAAAAAAAGCTAAATAAAAATATCAGCAATATAAATTGTGTGTAATGTGTACATTAAAGTCTGCTGGTATTGCGAGTTTGCTTATTAGGTGGTCTGAACTATTTTCAGTACAGGTTTATAAAATTTCATTCCAAAAGTAAATACCATACATTAATGTCAATACGAGCAAAAAATGATTTTATATTTTTTCAGATCTTATCTAAAACATTTCCTCCAGTTGCCAGTTTGTTCATGCGTGTAGGTCCAACCTTTACTTCATCAATCATGAAACCACACTGAGAAAAAAATTTAGAAAAATTGTAAAAGTAGAAGATTGTGTTTACTTTGCTGGCGCGATAACCGATTCCAGTGAAAATCCGCGTAAACCTCTGCGTGACATTTTCATCTTCCTCGTCCGAGAAAAAATCATCAAAGTTTTGATCTGTGATCAAACTCCGATTATTTGTTGACCCAAGCTCGTTATCATCCTCACAATTACTGTTGCCGTTACTCCCCTTCAATAAATGAGTCTTCGCTGTGGGTATTTCCACAAGCTCAACCCAAGTCTTATTACTCCCATTTTCCAAAAGTGGCCACTGTGAGCTCCGCTCATGCTTATCATTCCGACTCACTCTACAACTCCCATCACGATTGAATCTTCTGTTCTTAACGTTCTTAAAATTTTGCTTGCTACTTCTGCTATCACAGTTCGATCCACCACTCGACCTACCCCCATCACCATTATCGTAACTATTATGACCACTGTTGCTGGTAGTGCTAAGTAGACCCTGTATATTTTGTGCTACACTATTTTTAAATACACTGGAAGTTTGAACAACGTTGGCCTTCAGTCTTGTTGACAAGCTCTGAATTTGCTCTGGATTTATTATGGCGTTCGTGCTAAAACTTTCCTTCAGCCTTTCCGTTTGGCTTTTCAGCGTCGTTACGAATGAACTGAACATTTTGGAAAACTGCTTAATAAATTAGCTTCCCGTAATGACACAATTTGGGAGCTGAACTTAATAATTACGGCTGAATTTACAAGGTTCCCTCTATAATTATAGATACTGAGATAACATTGGTACAATTTGTAAATTTTAATCTTCATGTCACGAAGGAAAAAACTGGACTGCAGACATATATTACATTACTAATCTAATCCACAGTGTTTGTTTTAGCATGGCACTTTTTTGTACTATTCGTTTATAGAGATGTCCTTGTAAAAAAATCTTATTCTGTTTGTGTAGGTGCAGCAATTTTAAAGAGCCAGACACACAAAAAATATCCACTCCAGATGATTCCCCTTTCTAGTTTTACGCACACATTAGAAGATTTTTTTAGCGCTTATGTTCTGCCACACCACCCTATCGAACAAGGGTTGTTGTGACAGACCAGGTGGGAAATCTGTTGACGTGAGGACGTGAGGATATGAACATATTTCATATAGGTGCAAAAAACAAGATGTGAGAGTGTAATATATTATGACTTTACACAATTCCATATTTATCGTGATCGTGATCCTCCTTCACAGGAGATCAAAAAAAGCAATCGTCTTTCTTTAATTTTGTACTCTTCTGCTTTGTTACGCAATATTTTCATGTATTATATTTTGTCTCTGAGATAAAAAAATCCATATACCTAACGCCC
>JAHZNF010001629.1:0-24195 GCA_027744215.1 Troglopedetes dispersus
TAAGTATTTCTGACCGGCATGTACACACACTATTTTCTTTTTGCATCGTCACCACCACCATCATCATTGTAGGAATCGCTGTGGACACATACATAATATAATTTTGCACAAACACACACACACGTGTGCTACATGCCGGTGGTGAAATATACATATCTGTTTTTTCTTCTCAAGCTTTTCACAAAACAAAAAGGGAGAATGTTCCAGGAAAAGCAAACAAAGTGAACGGCTTGAGAATATTTAATGTGCATAGTTTTCTGTGGTGGTGGAGAGAGAAAAAAGGAAAAGCTAAAAATTCCTCAACCTTGTTTTTTTCTCTCTTCTGTGCACAGAAAAAAAACATTTTCAATGATCATTACGTCCAGTCCGAAAAAAAATAAAGTTTTGTGTTTTCACAACGAGTTGACAAAAAATCACCTATATCACATTACCAAAAACAGAGGTTGTCTATACCATATTTCCAATATGGCTATTCACAAATGATGCAAAGAAAAAAAATATTTCTTTTTCACACACACACACACACACAAGACGCTCTATTGCCCCATAATAATGTATGTATACCTTATCTTAGTTGATTTCAAGAGGGTTAGTCGAGCAGAAGAAAATTATTTCTCGCTGTATTACATTCACTCTGTACTCTCGAAAAAAAGATGAAGGAGAAAGCACAAGAGTGGAAACACATTACTTTCTCTTGGTGAAGTGAGCGCAAGAAGAAAAAAGATGGTCATACATGTTCAAAAAAATATAACAGGGATATAGTAGTCATTCAAAGTATATACATTTTTCTTTTCATTTTTTTTCTGTTTCATTTCGTTTTTTTGTGTGCACCAAGAGAAATTGTACGATGGCATTCAATCGTTTGTAATTCCTTTCGAGTAGTGTACAACTTTGTGTGTGTGTGTGTGTGCTTCATACTCGGTTATATTGCCCAGAGGCATAAAAAAGAGGAAAATGGTAACATTCAATGTCTCTCCTTTCGGATGATACGAGTGTCATAATACTGTGATGGAAATGATTGAGTTCTTTACTGAAATCGATGGAGCACACCATAAAATATACGATGCTCCAAAATTCCTTTTTTTTCGAGGAAAGGGGAAAAAATTGTAAAAGAGTCTTTCTTTCTCTCGCACCCAAAAATAGAGAATATCCCAAGAAAAACGTTAGTTATGAGCACTTAAAATGATGATGTTAATGGAAAATCCAAGGGAGAGCTATAATATACTAAAGCTACAATTTTGCTCCGTAATACCTCCCTTTTATATTATTGACCCACTCTGTTTTAAAAGTGGTGCACAATAAACTGTAAAAAATGTATATACAAGGATAGTAATAAAAAATATGTATCTATTTATAACACAGAATGTAGATATTTTTAAAAAATAAAAGGGAAAGATTGACGTGTGCGAATATTCCGTATTTTATATACAACACACATACACACACGTAATCTTCATGCAAACAGCTGTGGCTCAGAAGAACAATAAAAAAAGGAAGAGAGGAGATTGGGTAAAAAAAATATAGTTATAACCGTTCAGTGGATTACTCCGAGAAACAAAATGTCCTTTTAATAGGCCTTTCATTTAGCCCACCTGCTTAAAAAATATATACATATATGGAGCATGCTCCATCCACCAATCGTCAATCCGTTAACAGGCTCAGGAAAAGAGCTCGCTCTCCTTCCCATCTCTCTGGATTTACGTGGGTAAAATGAGAAACCGTTTTTATCGACACAAAATTATAATGGCGAAGAAAAGTAGTAATAATGGGATTGGTTGTGAAGACTGGATCTCAGGGACACACAAGGACCATGTTGCTTTATTATTTTCGGGGGAAAAGGCTGAAGGAAGGCAGCTGTCATGTGCTCTCCTTTTCCCTTCTCTCTTTTCTCCTCTTTGATGAGCTTTATCAAAAGGGAAATGGCTACACGAGATGATATTAATACGATATGGTGGAGTTTGAGTGAGTACTCGCTGATGAAATGTGACACGCCACAGAAAAACTAATGTGTGCAGCTCTATTTTTTGCACACACACAATCCATCTGGTCCAACTCGAGGAGAGGACTGGCAACAGCTGCATTCAGTCCGAGTCTTTTGCTATAGTCATCTTCTTCAGGAAAAAAAAGATGACTGCAGTCAATGGAGCAAAAAAAGTTTTTTTTATAGTGTTAACCTTCCCAAAAACTGAGTGACCGTCACATTATCAGAGGTCCAGGAAAGGATGCACTGCAGCTAATAATAAAAAAAGAACGTAATTTGAATTTTTTTTCTTGCGTAGAAAAGAATTATTCTAATATTTTTTATGATGATTTCCCCTTTCCAAGGAAATGTGATTAGAGTCGTGTTAACTCAATTTTTTTGTGATCTCCAAAAAAAGGAGAAGAAAAAAAAGGGAAGAATCACGTGGACGCCTGATAATAATATTTTTTCTCGCAATAAAAAAGAGAGAAAATAGACAGGATAATTGTGTGATGGGAGGATTGGTAGTTGGAAAATAGCATATTATTATCGTCATCATAGTGGTGCTTCCAAACCGTATATTTGTTCCTGGAGAGAAAGTGGATGTTTGGAATATTGAATGTATATGGTGAATAAATAATAATGCACCGGTTGGGATATGCATAGACTAGACTATAGACGTGTATTGTGGCATGTAAGAATATCTTCTGGAAATAATGATAATAAAAGGAGCAGAGTACAAATCAATTTCTTATGCCCGATAAGCATGTCCATCTTATAAAATATAGAGGAATTCTTTCACTCAAAGCTTTACGGTGCATCATAACCATTTCCTTCATGGGTAACGTCGATGGATGAATTGTGTGTCAAATGGGTTTTCTCGCTTGCAACCAGAGTGTGTCACACTCTCAATATTTCACTTTATTTTCTTTTCTTGGAAAATATGTATTGGAAATGTAAAATAAATATACATATGAAACATCATCACAATTAAATTAGATCATTACCAGTTTCATCATAACAAGCACAATTCAGATTTTTTGGAATTGATAAGCGCAGTGGAAATCTCCTGGAAGAGCCTTTTCAACCAGCCCAAAATTAGCATGAATGTGGAACTTGAATTGGGATATATCTGTTCCAGACTCTCATTCCTCTAAACCCAATTAACAAGCTCCTTTTGATAAGCAAGAGCATAGAGCATTAAAAAGGAACGAATCCCATTTTACTCCAAACAAAATCTAGTTCTTTTCTCCCTTGTTTTGTCTTCTTCGCCAGAAATGCTCTTCTGGTTCGTGCTTCACTATTCAAATAATGAGATTACAAAATAGCCCATTTCCAACAGATCTTCCTCCAGCCATAATAACGTTTCCATTACTGCACTTGAAAAAAAAACACACACACACAAGCAGTAGCAGACATGTTTATCTCCTTAATGATCGGAGCGGACCATAGTTCACAATTTCAGGCCAGAATGGAAAACACACATAAAAGAGCGTTCGTTTTTACAGCATTTAGTGGAGAAAATCGAATGTGTGGAGGAGCAGGAGTAATCCTGCTAGCGAACCCGTTCTTATCTTCCCTTCTGTCTTTTTTGGAAAGTTTTCCTCTCACACGTATGCACGCCTCCTTTATTGTCTCTCTCTTTCTCATCCAAAAAAAATCTAGAGAGTGAGGAGTAGAGTGGCGCAACCTGACTCTTCTAATAATCCTCAGGATACTCACACGGAATTATGTACATTCACGCTGGAAAATACTTTGTCTCAACAATCCCATCCCGGCACGTTCTTCGTCCTTTTGGAACTTGCCCTTTCACCAGGGACTAATCAACCATGTCCGTATGTGTCCATATATATAAAAATTTATACGTAGATATACATATTTTTAAGTTTTATAAAAACTGCTGAATATAAAAAAAACATACTATAAACCAGCCAGAGTTAATTAGACAAGTCAGCTAATACATTATTAACTCGCGCGAAGAAAATAAAAAAGAGTACACAACACATATTTTTGCTGTTCATAAACACTTCCGTAATTTTGTAATAATTGAACCCACCCGGATTTATGTACGGAGCATCTTGTAAAGTCAGAATAAAAGCCTCGACAAAAACAAATGTTATTTCTTGTTAGCGGTTTTATTTTTTTTGTGCACACGCTGCTCCGGGCCGTATATCACCCACTTCATTTATTTTCTCGTGCCATTTCAACTTGTCAACTTTTCCAACATGAAACAAAAAAACACACACAGAGAGAAGGAAAAACTTTCTCCTCATTTTCTCACAGTTTTAGTGCTCCACATGTAAAAAAGGACAGAGTGCTCCACTCTGGTTATTAGTGTCGAAAAAAAAGGAACTGAGTGTGAGTACTATTTTCTTGTTACACTTGTGCTCAACTTGTTATTAGCTGACCTGATGTTTAACACTTTCATTATATATTTCCCCTTCTGCTTTACACACTCACAACCAAACTACAAGCTAAAAAAGTATATATTTTTCTCCTGCTCCTCTAATTGGATCCCCGGAACTTGTTATTGTGCATTAAAATATGTTACCGTGTTAAATGGCTCTCTGCGAAACATAAAAAAGTTTTTTTTTTCGAGAAAGAGAAGAGTACTGCTCTCAGTGAAACAGATGCAGATCCACTCTCTCTCACTCACACAATTAATGTTTCATGGTGGAGCAACTACCGTATGAGCACGCTTGTTAATACTGAAGCAAATTTTTTTTCTGGGTGAAAATGAGGACAAGAGAGTTTTTGGACCGTTGCTCACTAAAAAAAATCTCTTTTACTTTGCCACTGTCAGTGTCATTCATTTATACAACATGAAATGCTCTGACTTTTTTCTCCAGAGAAAGTTTCCCTTCTCTGAGGAAAAGTTGTTTTAACGAGGAAGTATTTATGCACACCAGCGTATGCGGAATAATAATGTACAAGAGGAGTCTTTAAAAATTACATGAGACATTAAACATGGAAATAAATGTCAGTGGAGATATGTTCTACACACAAGGCCAAAAAAGGAATGCAAAGTCCTAAGAAATCTGCATGACTTCGTTTCATTCAAAATGCAAAGTCTTAAGAACTCAGAAGAAAGAAATTATGAGGAAGTTGTTCAACTGAAACAGGTTTCGTGACGTTGATAAAAAAATTTTCTAGTGAGTAGAATGGGAAAAAGCTCGTGGGCGTGGATAAGATTCCTCCAAATCGATAAGACTAAAAAGGGGCTATTTTTTGGTGAACACGAAATCTGGTAATTTATAATAATAATAATAACGTTATTGAACGTACCTCGCATTACAAGTAAGCTAAAAAAAAAAGATAAGTAGGCTGGAGGAGCACACCAGAAGCACCAGCCGGTGCACATGTCAATGGGACAGATTCATGTATGAATCATGGCACACAAGTTCCTATTTTTTAATTCCAAAAAAGAGAGGAAGAAAAAGATGAATCCCTTATCTTGCCTTTCTTCGCGTCTCTCTTTTTTTCTCTTCTCGGCTGATTTCAATTCTGAAGGGAACAGCCTTCGGAAACTGATGATTTATTAAATGTGGGTTGGATGCCAACAGGAGAGAGCCAGTTTGCTCCGATACATACCAAACAGAAGTTCCAACATTTCTGCACACATACACTACCGCCGAAACAAGTTAGTTCTCTCTCTCTCTCAAGAACCGATTAGCTTCGGTGCGGTTTTTTTTTCTGGAGCAAGAAAAAGTTGTAATAGTCACTTCGTGCCGGGAATACATTGGTTGTGTGTATGTGAAGCTCACGAGAGAGAGGTAAATAATCATCGAAGGGATGCATTGTCGTCGCGCCACTTGCGACCATTAATATGTGCCAGTATTGATGAAAGGTTGACAAAAAAACGTGGCACATGATGTCACCAAAGTTAATACACAATTTTTATGTAGGCACGTGCTGTACGAGAAGTGGACACACGTATGATGATAAGCATGAGAGAGAGAAAGTTGGACATAAAAGTTTTTTTACCTTTCCCTCTGGAACTTGAGCGATTGAACAACTTCGGGCTTTTTACTCGACTTGAATGTCCAGTAATGGAGAGTATCCTCAGCGGTGGAACAGATGAGTGCCCCCTCGTTGTAGAGAAACTGCATGTGCAGGACAGCACTGAAGTCTGTGTCATGCCGAAAATGACAGTCTACTCCGGGTCGACCCAGTCTGCAAAAAAAAATACGAGAATAAAATATAAATTATTTCCTCCCATTATTAATGATCCATTCAGTCAGTTTTTTTTTCGAGGTTGTCCCTTGCCTCCACCGAAATCCATGAAATAGTAATGAATAAGGATAAATTATTTCTTGAGAGAGGAAAGCTTCTTCATCTGACCAGAGACTACTATATCATGGGATGTATGTACATTTTAATTGTAAGCTTTTTCTTTCTACTATAAGTGCTTATCAGGTGCCATATGAATATATATTTTTATATACTTTTTTTATTCATTTGTGTCTGAGGCAGGCTTGCACGCTTGAATGTCGCGCATTTTATAACCTACGACGGAAGCTGTAAACCTCTGTAAACGATTTATTTATGGACTCAGAAAGGATCTGTGGAATTAGCGAGCTTTCTCCGAAAAAAATTAAATAAAAATTACAAGTTGTCCTCATCAAACCATAATAATCCTGCGGTTTATTTTGGATCACTTTCTCGTACACAATTTGCCCGAGCAAATACTATCGTCCTTGAACACCGGATTTTAAAAAAACATACATCCAATAAAGCTTTCACGACGTGATCACCAATTTTCGTCGTAATAAGGAGTGCAGAGAAGTGGTGCAGAGATAGCAACTAACGTCAATACGAAACCACCTCAAATTACGGCCACTAACCGCAAAAAAAATCCCGAAGCCTGCCAAGCCAAAAATCAACCTAAAAAGCACCTTCTACTCAGATGATGCAAGGACACAGCATTAAACACATGTCATGGTGAAAAAAGGTTTCCTCTTCTGACAAATTTTCAAAGAGAAGCTATGTTATTAGCGTCTCCGTAATATTAGATCTCGAAAATAGTGACCACAGAATGTGTATCCTCGTGCGCAAAACATTTTTTTCTCAGAAAAGAAACGTAGCAAAATGTTATTTTTGTAAATAAAGTAGAAAATGTTGTCCTGTGTGTGGCATCATCTTGAAACTAAAACGCACATACATACACAGAAAATTTTCTGGAGCAAAACAGAACGAGAGAGAGGAAGACTTAAGTAACGCAAATTAGGTTAGGATAGCAATTTACTGTTATTATGAGGGAAACTTAACTAGTTTCACTTGACTTTACATAAGAAGACTGAAGTGAAGCCACAAGGCTTCCACTATCCTATCACACAGGCTTTCTAGACATACTCACTGACGTGCTCCATAATCCCGTGGCATCGTTCTAATAATGCCTTCAAGTCAAGTATTTAAACCGTTTTTTTCTCTTGTGAAGAGTCTTCCTCTAGTCTCATCATTTTTCCATCCTCAGCAAAATCAGTAGCACATAAGCACACGTTTCAAAAAAATATACAATGCACCAGAAAAAATAGTAGTAGTAGGTAGGTAGGTAAGTACGCTCTTACCATGAGAATAAAAAATATTTCATGGAAGAAAGTTTATATTTTTTCCGAGGCTCCTTTACAAAAACTTAATAAGCGTTTTCATTTTCCTCATTATTAGGATCGTTAAGGGTGCTTTCGAGAATGCTACAAGCACCAAGTTTTTTTTCCATATTCGTTTTAATTTACTCGAGGATATGGAGCCTGCCGATGATAAGTAAACAAGTGTGTGTGTGTGTGCACACGAGTCTTTTCTGTAGTGTGCATCCTTTCGTCGTAATAAAGCGGTTTTTTATATTTTCAAGGCTCTTCTTCTCTCAACAACTTATTGCTTCTTCTCACAAAATATACATAGGTATATTGTGGAGCAGACAACAGCATGCGTCGCTTCTCTAGTAGTTGGCCCACCGATAACTAAAATATTTACTACTGAAATTAGAACCTATGCATGCAAATAGAAGCTGACTCCGTAATTAATTGTGGAGCAGGAAAATAGTCCTTAATTTCCTTTTAATGGAAAGTTTTTATGTTTTGTTGTCGCAAAAAAAAGAACTGCGAAAGCCAGAAAGAGTCGTCCGGTATTTTCAACACTATTTTTGGAGCAAACAAAGTATTCTTCAATGTGGAAAACTTTACTGGAATGAGAATTTATGCCCGTATTTATTACTTAAAAACCCTATTTCTGGGAGAGCTTGCATGCGTGCGCCCATTTTCACACGGAGTCTCATATGTCTCACATGCTTTCCCAAAAAAAGTGTCGCTATTTACTTGATGAATACTTCACAATTTTACTCCGCAGGTGTGTGAGTATGTGTGCATCAACCTGTGCTTAATTAGAGCTTTTCCCCATCGACCCAAACCAGCTTCATGTGTCGGTCGACTAGAAAAATGAAAGTATGTTTTCCACCCTACAAAAAAAATATAACGATGTTCTCTCCAAAAAGCTTTCTATTATCAAGGGCATTGTCTACTTCGGAGAAAATAACCGAAATATATTGTATGCACACACACAAACTGGTGCACATCACTTTGTTTCCTTTTTTGCGTAAGCATTCCTCACAGCTTTTTTCCTCTTCCATTTACAACAAGAAAAAATAGAGTGAGAGTGTGTGCAACTCCCAGAGAGATCCGTTGTTCTGTAATAATTCATATGTATGTAGCCAAAAAAAAGAGGATGGTAAGACTTTCTCCAACAAACAAAATTTCAACTTTTTTGGAGCAAAAAATATATAACACACTCAGGAGTGTGTTTTGTATGTTTCATACTGAAAAAAATTGTATGTAAGTAGAACTAGCCACCACTATAAAAATAACATTTCCCCAAAAGGGAGCACAAGAAAAAAAACTAATGCTTCCTCGTCAACGTGTTTGTTTCACACGATTCTTAATTTTACTCTGCGTCTCCAACTCTCTCTCTCACTCACTCGCTTTTTCCCTCATAATTGTTCTCCAGATTCTTTTTTGTTTCGTGTGGACACACAAACACACACACACAATAGTCATTTCCAAAAAGGTGTGAAGAAAAAAACACCATGGTCGTCACAATGTTATGTTTAGGAACAGAAAAAAAGACGCTGCATCAGCAAAAAAATATGGAGGCATAACAAGATTCCCAGCTGCATGATGGTAATCTCCAGAGAGAGGTGAAGCTCGAAGAAATCATCCATATACATATGCGTATATATTTGTGTTCATATATGCTTTGCGTCCTCCATCTATCTATGTATATTCACAGTGTGTAAGTAAAAGTTTGGTGTATACTTTTGCAGATGATATTTTTTTCTATCACTCGCTCATTTTTTTTTGCTCTCGGAGTCGTGCTCCATCCTTGTAAAAAAGTGTCCATAATATACATACGCTCCGCTCGTAATGACCCAATATAGGAAACTATTCGTAACATTATTACACCAATTTTTTTCACGATCCTAACTGCCAACAAAATATTCCTTCCTTCCTTCCTTCCTTTTTCTACCCCGAAAAAAAATAAAGTTGGGAAAAACGTGTGTGTACCCAAAAAAATACTCTCATATTCTCATATTTAGATAACTAGCCCAGGAGAAGAATATTGGAGGCGCGATAGGGAAAAAATGCCCTGGAAAATTGTAGGCGTTAGTTCTTCACGAGAAAAAAATGATGACGCCTTGATGCGGACTAAAACGGTCCTCCACAAATCCTGACACCCCATTTCTCCTCACCAGTTGTACTCTGATTTCTCTCCTTATCTTCTTTATTTTTGGTTACAATAAAAGAAGAAAAAAGGATAACATGTATTGAATAAATATTATATAAAAATCAGGGTGGCCTGAAGAAAAAGAAAAAAAATGGTTTGCTCCAAAAAGTACATAAAGCAAGTTATCTTCGTGGTGGATGGCGTGTGTGTGTGGCAGGAGTATGTATGTGTTCGTTTATTTTGTTTCTTCTTTCCAGTGACACCAGGGAAATAAGCCACCAAACACCATCAACAATAATGGTGTTGGCGGTGTAAGAAATCTATATGTTTTTTTTTCTTTAGATTTCTACGTTATTGGTTTTGCCTACCCACCGGCACGAAAAAAAAACACACAAGTTCCCGTGTACTACAACTTGCCTTCTTTAAATAATACACAATATATTTCTCTCTTGTTGTTTGGCTTTGGTACACAGAATATTTTTTATGTATGTATACATAAATTCAGCTTTTGGGTACAATAATATTGCCCTTTCTCTTTTTCCCTTTTCTCGAAGAGAAAAACTGCTGGAAAACATGCCATGGTTGGTGCCAGAGTGTTTTTTTGGTGCGCGAAAAAAATGCTCTTCGGGTTTTTCTGGGGAGTTGTGTACATATACTCTCTGTGGCCTATTTGTGAGTTGCTCGTTTTTTTTACTGGGTGACGGAAGTGTGTATACGTATCGCATCAGCAGCACTCGAAAAAAGGGAGAAAAAAAGAGAGTGATCATCAAGGAATGGAGTGGAACAGCAAGGAACAGACACAAAAGATTTTCTGTCAGATAAAAGTGTTGTAAGGAGCAGTTTTTTCCTTATTATTGTGTCGCAGTGTGGGCCCCCTTTGCACCAAAAAATAGATATTTCGTACATGGAGTGATGGTGATGATCATGGTGATGAGATTTTTTGGTGCACAGATAACCCTCTTTAGCTGACAAAACCAAAAAAAAAATGTTTTGAAGCGTAAGCATTTCCTAAACACACAAGACCTTTCCCAAATAAAAGCTGACAAAACTCTGGTGGACGTCTGGTCATTCGAAGCATCAATATTACATAAGTGAGAAGTCCAAGAAGCAAGTGTCATGATGCTCGAGAATACCAAAAAAAAAATTCAAGTGTGTCCAAAATAAACCTGAATGGATAGATATGGTACTATATTAGGTGCAGAAAAGGGAAATGGGGAAGAGTTTTCTATAAAAAAAATTGACGAGCTAGAATAAAAGAGCCAATCTTGTAAAAAATATCTTCATGTTAAGAGTGCCAAGTGGAGCACGGAGAACTGTATTGGGCTCCTCCGATTCTTTGGAGCACTACACTTTATTAGGTCACTTGGGATGGATAGGTTTCGAACGGAGCTTGGTGAAGTGAGTGTATTTGTGTCCAAATGAATTTTTTATTGAGCAAAAAAACACACAAAGCAAGCATAGTTGTAGCTTTCACAAACTCGCGACCTCAAGTGTACTCCAAGGATTCCTACAAATGTGTATGTGTGTGCACAAACAAGCATTCCACAAATATTTTTCTCCCTTTCCAAGCGTAGATTAATCTTTTTTTTGTTTTTTTTTGGGTGAACTGATAAAAATCCCTTGTTTCTTGTTGTCTTCTAAAATAATTACGAAATTCCATTGTGAGAGACACGAGCGTCAACATAACCAGATAGAGAGAGAGACTCAGTTACCAACCGGAAGCACCGGTGGAAAAGGGATGGCATGAATATTTGAGGGAAACCAATAAACAGAGTTGCTACCATCAAATATTCTATTACATGGCGTGTGTATATGTAGCTCCTTCCATTTCCTCTTATTTTGAGCAACAATATTATTTACAGAACAATACCCTCTCTTTCACTCTCGAGGAAGGAAGCTAGCAAAAAAAAACTTGGACAGATAAGCGGCGAAGTATTTTATTGGGGCAATGCAACACGGTGAGCATATCACTCAAAAGGGAACTGGAGCAAAGATTCCAAAAAAAAATTAAGATTTTGCTCCAGTCTTCCGACACAAAATTGTTCATCATCATGATAAGTTACTTTTTGCATTTCTCCTTTGCTGAGAAGAGGTAAAAAATAATGGGTTGGCAATAACTTCAAGTGTTGGAGAATATTTCATCCGTTCATCAGGAAAAATGAGGATTTAAGAATACTCCTGAATTTGCATGGGATGTTTGGGAAAGAGAAGGCGTTAGTTACACCAGAAAAAAATCCTCCAAATTTTCCCCGGATTAGGACAAGAATCGCATAATTATCGCTTGAGCAAACTCCTCCATGATTACGTGGTTCTCATCTCTGACATGAATATATTTTGAGCCAAAAATATTCCTCTTGGGCAACTTCTCAAGAGAGAGAGAGAATAAAGGTAGCACTTTTGTTCACCATCTTACATATATTGCGCACACAGGAGTGTGTGTGTGCGACGTATACATAAAATTTTGAGCAACAAAGTGTTTTAATAAGAGCGATTAAATTCCTCATAGTGTCATCAATTTTTTTTCTCCTCCTCCTTTTTTCCACTTCCATGAACACATCCACTTGAAGCTCCGGCTGCAATATTTTTTTTCTCGGGCAAGTCACAAAGTGGAGCAAAAGACACACTCACACACTAGATATATTCCGTACTACATCTTTTTTTTCTCTCTTCCAACTTATCTAACTTTTCTCTACGGAGCTTTCTCTCAGGATGTTGAGCACAAGAGAAGCCAAGTAATAATGTGAAGGGAGTGGAAGAGAGAAAGGATAGAGTGGTGCTCCTTTTTTTCTCCTGAGTGAAGTCTTCCTAAAGTTGTTCTGACAAGGAAGACGATAGTATAGAAACCTTTTATATAGGAAGATTTTCGAACAGGATGAGAGTGTGTGACAAGCGAGTTGTAAAATAGCGCGTAGGTTGCTTCACACACACACACACACCACCACCAGTATCACCATTTTTTACTAGGTACATCCTCTTTCATTAGATTTTTGTGAACACACATAGAAACTAGTATCGAGTTACTCCACAAAAAAAATGTTTCATAAAAAGGATTCCGGCCAGCCTGAAAATTTTCGTGGGGAAGACAGCAAATGTGAGTCTGGTTGTGGAGCACAAAAAAAATTAAGATAGTGTCGCTCCTTCTTGGCTTTCTTCTTCTGGTGGTGGTGATTCATCCTCGTCGTTGGTTCACATTAGCAAGAGAAAAAAAACAACCTGCCAAACTCATTCAGACGGGATAAAGAACACTGAATCCTACTTAGCTTTTTTGGTGCAGTTTAATTTTTCTTCCGCGGAGAAAGAAAATTGTCTGCACCGGAAAAAACTCTCTCATTTTTAAGAGCATCCCGGTTCTTATCAGACCGACTAATGAGGTCATTCCTGCAAATGCATTTCGTGGGAACAATCATCCACCAAAGACGTAAAGGGAACATGAATTGTGTCCAAAATATATATACATATGAATGTGTGTTCACAATGAGCAGACATCTTGTATTTGTTGGAGCACATATGTAACTCCAAGAGACAGATAAAGCCCTCATTTTCCTTGTTCTTACGCAATAAGTTTGTGTGGCAAGAGCAGCAAGCAAACAGCTTTATATGTTTTTGCACACACAAGACAAGGGAGTATTCATCACTGCCAAGACACTCACAGCACCACCCTGACACACTAATATGTCATTCTGATGGAGGTGATATCAACTCCAATCAAACGGAATAAAAATTGTACTCGTGGCGTCATAAATTTTCTGCACCACCGCATCACAACCCAACAAAAAAGAAGATAAGGTGTAGTATATACTTATATGGAGCACCCTTTTCTTGTTTTAATTTTTTGGCTCGTCTCTTCTCTTCTTGTCTTCCATTTTGCTCCCACATAAATACAATGTGACAAAGCAGTACAGAGATTGATTTGGAAAGTAGGTTGTAAAACATGATACTCCTGCTTCTCTTGTGTTGTTTATTGCTTCAGTGGCTCGTACAACCTCATGATCATCATCATCCATCCTCCCGAAATAATCTTCCGCTTTATATATATTTTTGGCTGTGTCACATTAAAAAGACGGAAAGTCAGAATAAGTCAGAAAGCAAACACCCACGTGGAAAACGAAGCAAGTGTTAACAGGAGCGAAGAGGGGAAAAATACAGTAGCAAGTCCCAGAACGGAACTACCTTATCCTACCACCACCACCACCTCCACACTGTACGTACTTCTGTACACAACTTTTTTTTTGGAATGTGTTCAGAGAAAGAAACTTTTTCGTCTTCTTTTCCCCGAGAGTTTTTTCTATATGCGAGAAACTGAGTGCAAAAATTGGGATCTCATCTGGAAAGTTCAGGTTTAGTCGTGATGATAATCATCATCACACTACTATATACTCATGTTAACAACGAGAAGCCACCAGCAAGAAAAGAAGGAAGTGGCACGGAAAAAAATCGTGTGCTCCGCGCGACCACGTCAACTGTGTCATCATCAAAGAGAGCAGGAACTGGAGGCGAAATATAGAGACTATACCTTGTGTACACAAGAATATATTTTTTGCTGGAAATGAAATGATTTTGATTACTAGTCATTTCGTCACTTTTGCAAGAATGAAAAAATTCGTGTCGTGCCTCTTTTGTTTCTTTTGAGACTGTGTGAAGAGCATATTATTTTTTTGGGAAAGGGAAAATTTTCATAAATGGTTGGCTCTCTCGATAAGCCCTTTTTCGTTGATAATAAGTTGGAGGGAAAAAGTAGTTATTCCCAGAAGAAAAGGAGGTTCAAAGAGAAAACAGAGACGGAGCCAAGTTGAAAAACTCATTTTCTCACTTTGCAACTTTTCTCCTTTCATCTTTTTTTTCGTCTTCTTGCTCCTTATTTTATCCTACTTCAGAGAGGAGAGTATTTTTTGGCACAATTTTCTTTGAATACTAATAAATAAAGGGATCAATAAATCAGTCCTTGTGTTTATCATACCGACGCTTAATTTATCTTTATTGATATATCACACAAGAAAACATGGATTTTCCCAGCTGCACAACAATATAAATTCAAACGAGATTCAAAAATAAAAAGTTTTGGGTGAAGGTCGCCTCAATAATCCCATTCCTCCATTTCCAAGAGATTTTTCCCAATAACAATTTGGAATGAGTTGGAGGAATTCAATTACACTAATAATTCTGATCTCTTTTCTGAGGAAATCTGAATTTTCCTAAATAACAATGGTCGCAGAAAAAAATATGGGGCTTGGTTTCCTCCTGAATACGTAATGGGCCACATACACACTGAATATTTTATTTCTTGAAGTAAAGAAGAAAAGGCGCTTACAACACAAGAAAATTGTGTTCTTCTCCAGGAAATCCTTTACAACTTTCCTCATCCTTTTTTTTCTTCCCCTTATCATAAAAAGTCACATGTACTTATCAAAAACCTAAAAAAAAAGGGGTGCACACACACGAACCACACTACACTTCCTCCAGAAAAGAAGGCAGATTTCGCCATCACCGCATTTTGCACACACAATTACAGGCTTGTCGTTGCAACGCACTTGTGTCATCTCCAGATAAAAAAAGGTCTTCGTTTTCAATTGAAGAAAAGAAGAAGAAGAAACCCATTATAAAGTCCCTTTCATGTTCTGCTCTTTTGTGTGCGCACAGGGAATATTATTTAAAAAGTCTAGTTACTTAAAAAAAAGTACATTACCCGAACCACTTCCATCGAATTATCATTATAAAAAAACTCCTTTTGAATCAACAAGGGAAACTATAAAGCCAAACTTTCCACACACAAACATTTTTTCATTCCTCTTTCCACGAAACATTATTAACTGTGCCTTGGAGAGAAGCAGAATCAATCAAACGGGATGATATTCCCCCAGAATCATTTTTTGTACTTTCGCGAATGCTTTTTTATTCATCATGTCCTTTCATGTCCACGTGTAATTTCTTGAGGCATCAATGTAAACTGTGTTTGTGTGAGCAGCCAAAAAGTAGTTCTCCATAAAGTGTTACAAAAAACGGAGTGACGTGTGGATCCACAAGATTCTTCTTTTTTTACAAGCTCTTTTATGCAATATTTACTCCTGTCATTTTCCTTGATGAAAAAGTTTCTGGTTGAGTGAGCTCCCCATATTTTCAGAAACTGTTATATCTATGCTCATCTACATATATAGAATACACACACTAATTTAAATATTTTCTGGAGCAGATTTTAATTTGAATGTTATGTGTGCAAACATGTATTAAAGGAAAGAAGGAGAATATTTTCTTCCTCGCGAGTTCGCGTGAGCCTCGCAATTTCCTTTTTTAATCTTGGGTCGTTATTAAAATCGCATAATGGGGACATTTTGCTCCAAAAAAAATCTGCGAAAATCAGCATAATAACAATAATACTAACGACCCTGAACAAATTCTCTATGTCCTTAAAGCAAACCCAGGTTCTTTTTTTAGTAAATACTTGAGAAATAAAAAAGACCTTCTTCTCCTGAGTGAGCTGACGTCTCTCTCATAAAAATCAGCAAAAGCTTGCTCCAGCACAAAATTTCACAAAGCATTTTTTTCTCTTCCTCTTTCAATTGAGTACGTTCGTTATAAAATTTTCCTCAGTGTCGCATACTTTTTAGCGAGTGTGGAGCAGAGGTGAATAGAAAAAGTACAGAAGGACGTCTTTCCGTAGTACTTTATACACACTCTTTTGCAACATACCTTTTTTTGCCTCGCACACGCTATACATACTCCCTCCACTCAACTTTTTTTTTTCTCTCTCTCTTTCTTTCTCTCTGCATTATTGATTTTGTTCTTTGTTAGAAATATGGAGGTAAAGGGGGAAAAGAAGTGTATTTTCTACCACCACCACGTAACTCCTATATAATGTTATGTTCATACCACAGGTGGTTTTCAGAGTGCTCCGAAAAAAAAGAAACAGAGAGTCGCGATAATATTACTTTTCTTAAATTGCTTTCTTCCTTCTCTGTATACACTTAACTGGTGTGGATGCTTCCTCCCTGTGCTCCATTCAAAAAGAACTTTTTCCTCCCAAACTTATCCCCAAAAATGCCTCTATAAAGAATCTTAGTAGTAATGCTACTCAGAGGAGAGAGAAGAAAAACCTTTATTACGTGCACACAAGGGTGATTCGAAACGATCCCAACTCGCTTATATTTTAATACTCCTCTTTTTCCCGTAATGCCTTTCAAAAAAATAATCATAAAAAAAGATGTATGTGCTCTACTGGCTTCAACATATCTTATTTTTTTTGTGCACAGCCTGAAAAAAGTTTTGCCTCTATCTTCCCTGTCTTTTTGATGTGTTCTACATCTCGAGAAAGAAATTGTTCAGTTTTTTGTACTTTTTGCCCTAGTTCGCTCTCGAAAATTCATAATAATGATAATAATAATATGATTCGCAATTGCACATTCTCTCCCAAAAAATACTGAAATTATTGCCAGGAATGAGAAATGAAAATGATCGTTGAAATAATGACAGTATGTACACACTGCTTCGTATATAGACCATCATCACGTTTTCCTTCATCTATACTTTATTTTATAGCAGAGGAAAAAACGGAGGATAAATAATCATGATATACGAATATCATTCCGACGCGAGCCAAACTGAATAATAATGGGAGCAGGGATGCGGAAATTATACATGGCGATCCGGGAAAAGAGATAAAGTCACGGGATATTATATTTGTTTTACGTTGCCCCTGTTGAGTCCTTGATGCAATCTTGCTCTTCCACCTGCTGAGATCTTTCCATACCTCTCTCCCGCGTGGCCTTGGGAGATGAGGATGATTTAGGAAATGGAATAGCAGATATATATTTTTTTAAAAGATAAGCTCAAGTTTAAAGATTACGAAGGTATCCAATATTTAATTTTGGTCATGTGAATTTTTTTTTCAAATGTGTGTTCATTGTCAATAAATTCCGCGAAACAGTTTAATGAAAATGCCCTCATCATATTTGTGTGCATATCGTCTCTTTTTTGTAGATTTTTTTGTTCTCCTCGGAGCACCCAACAGGGAGGAAAATTACGAAGCAAAAAAAGATAAAAGTTAGTATGCTATTTTTTCGTGGACACGAGAGAAAGAGAGAGAGAGAGAGAAGCAGGTGACATGAGAAAACTTTTAGGGAATATTATGCATAAATTAAAGAATATCAGCGGGATGCTCTGCTCTGCGAGCAACCGAAAGAGCGTCCGCTTCTCTTTCTCTCCACAGCAGAGACTCTCGATCTCCGCGCCAATCCTTGTCGAATCTCACAAACATCAGCATACTACAAAAATTATACTTTTTGTGACAATCTTTCTGCGTCATATACCTACATTTATATTAGATGTTATATGTCATGCTGAACCTATTCTTGATCATATTCCTGTCAGTCGTAAAGCAGATTAGATTGCTCATCCTTCAGGAAAATCCTGTTGCATTTTCTCAATTAAGTGAGCAGAAGAGAAATACTGCTCGTCTCCATATTTCCCTTCAACTTCCCATTTATTTTTGTCGCTAAATGGATCGTCGCAAAAAAAACTCTCTTTCTCTCGTAACTAACTAGATCGTAAGGAAGAGACTTTGATCATCGGATCCTGCTGACTTTTCCAATTTCCACCAATACTAGACTAATACTTGAGAAGAAAAAAAATTTTTTGGGAGCACCACGAACAGAGGAGGGAAAAGCCAGAAAGTCGAGGCTGAAGGATAACCGCCGAAAACTCCAACCGCACAATATACACTGGAAAAGCGGATGAGGCACGAAAGACTAAAGCCATGAAAATCCCTATGAGATCAGGGAATGGAGCGGGAGAAAGGAGAGCTTCAAAGAAGGAAAAACACAGGTTTCCTTGCGCGCCTTCATCTTTCCCTTTTTATTTTTGAACCGAGCCGATATATATTTATTCATCCGCTTTTTTTCCTGGTGACTTCGTTAAGACCATCTGCATACACGAGAGATTTTTTTGCAGACACAGCACCAAAAAATAAAGAAGAAATTGTCTTTCAGGGAGGAAATACTGAATATACATATGGATTTATACATTTTCCGCAAAAATATCCTTAATCATTTGTAAATACGAAAGATGGAAGTCAGCAAGCCAGAAATTTTGAGCACATAAGGGACAATCAACGTAAAACATGAGACGGGTTATAAATATTCAGTTTGTGGAAAATGGAGCAGCATCGGCAGAGCGTCACACATCCCTGTCATACATAGAATTTCCATATTTCCCCAGATTTTTCTCAGAAGAACTTGTTCAATGTGTGCGCTTTCACCACGCGAAAAAAAAGAATGCGCTCAACCTTGCATGAGTACACAGCTATGGAGCATTTATGTATATTACACCATTTTTTTGTGTGCCATGAATTTTCCTATTGCCTTTTTTTCACCCGTGTGAATGCCTGCTGGTTGACGCGAGAGATCAGGAAGACATTGACTGAAAGTCTTGTTAGAAAACAATCCCTCCTTCCTTGTAGCTCACAAGATAGACAAAATTTTTGGACATTTATATATTATGGCAAGAAGAACACGGCAGTTAAGCACACACATACACGTCTGATTTCTCACGATATTCTAGTCTGGATAAAAAAAAATGTGTCGGACGGATTTTTTTTTCTTTTGTGCACGAACCAGGATTCACTTCATCAAACAGATTTCTTTTTCTAAAAGCAACCACAGAGGCAGACTATAAAATGATCGGTCTTTCAAGATGACGCACGCCACATTTTTATTGTATTTTTTTGCCGTGTTTTGTTCGCCACTGAAAAATTATTACTTCTTCCAATTTTGTCCAGATGGAATGAAACAAAAAGAAGGGTATTATAGTGTTGTCTGTTTTACTCGCGAATACAAGTGTGTCTATATTGCAGCTATCAATCTGTGCTGTCGCGTTCCACGTCATGGTTCCCTGTCTTACGATAACACATTACGGTACTCTTTGTCGCTTCTTTTTTTTCTCTTTCCTTATGTGTGTGTGTGTCCAACATAAAAAAGCGACATAAAAGTTGCTAACATCAAACCATCCATCTCGAGACAGAAACATAGTGGCAGGTTTTTTTACACGAACGTAAAGGATAAGGAGCAGCGCAAACAACTAAAAACCAAAAAGAAATAAGATAAGTATGGAGATAGATTGATGTGTTACTGGAGCAGCAGAGGTGTATACCTATTCAGCTACGGGAAAATGGAACGGAGGAAATAAGGGGGCGTTCTGCAAGGAAATATATAACGATTTGTAAAAGACAAGGGAACAAGGAAAGAAAAATATAAGTTTTTTTCTCGTGTGCTTCTTCAAAAGGCGGATGAATACGATTTTGTGGAGAGAAAAGAAATAAGAAAACACCGGAACAGATGAATTTCACGCTATTTTCACGTATGATTTCGTGCCCAGAAAACTAGAAACATATGTGCTGTGGTTGAAAAAGAGAATGTGAAGAAAATTCTGCTTGTTCCAAGATTTATTATGATTCTTTTTGTTTGTTATTTTGTGGAGAAGAAAAAATAAAATAAAATTCGCTTTTATGAAACCACATGTTATGCTACTTTTTTTCGGGGTAGAGAAAAAAGTGATTTTTTAAAATATTGTGGTGCTGCTGCAGACCCTGCCTTCTCCCAACAAAATATTTTTCTTCGTTTTTTGTTGTGCGAGCGAGCTGTATTAAGAAAAATTGATAACCATTAGAGAATCCCACTCCTGCACTAAAAAGTAACAGTATTCCGCCCTACTACAACTAATTTAACTCGAGTATAATCACAAGAGAAAGGTATAGAGGTTATCATGCAACTCCTTCCATACACTTTTCCTCTGCATACAACTAACAACCTCATTTTATTTTCCCATTAGACGCAACATATATTGATGTGAGGAGAACGGATGATAATACCATCACATGTACAACCTTTTCCCGACTATAAAACAGGACGACTTTTTGGTGGAGCACACAAACATAATATTTCTCATGCACTTTTATTAGGAAGAAAAAAAAACGTGTGAGCGTGTGTATAATGTAAACTAAAATCGTACACCTCTTCTTCCCTACTTCGAATGGGTTTTTGTTTGTAGCCCAAGAGTGAAAATGGAAATCCCATGTAAGGTGTTGTAATAATAGGGAAAACACTAGGAAAATTACAGTTGACTACCTCACCTCCTTTTCTTCCTACCTTACCTGTCCTCTAGTAAACAAGGGGAAAACATTAAACGTTTTTCCTCGTTCGCTCCTGATTAATCCGTTACTTTTAGGTCGATCACACAAAAAAACTAATGCTACAAAAGTAAAAGGAACTGTGATTATTACTCGAACAACGGAAACAATATAAAGTATGTGCTCCATATTTGTGACTCTCAATTTATACGGACCATATTTAATAATAGCTTTTACAATGAAGTGATATGTACGGAGTAATTAACATTGGCTCTTGCCTTTATTTCGTGAAGGTGAAATTTATGCCAGCAGTGGTAGTGTTTGGGTACTGATAAGTAAAAAAAAGTTTCCTTTTCCTTTCGTGTTATCGGCAGGTGCAACTGATGTGACACTCAACAATTTCTAAACCACATTTTACAGACAAAAAATGTTTGTCTGTGAGAAAGACTCGAGAGAAAGTAAGGGATGCCCATTTTAGGTAGGCCACACTGCTACAAACCTGATCATGATATAGCCATTATGACTCGGCAGAGAAGGAAAATAATGTTTTATAGGAGGCAACGAGGTGAAAAACAATATTTGAAAAGTTTTTACCCGGGTAATTTATAAAACAATGGAATGGGTTGCGCTGAAAGGCCTTTTAAAAAGTTTTACGACAAGAGATGCGGAATCATTCTCAGGGGAGTTGACTATTTTTTTGGGGGAGGAGGTTCTTTAATAACTGTAACGACACACGTTACTTCCACAAGGAAATGGTGGAGACGACGAGAAATAGAATTGTTATTGTGCACCTCTTTCTCTCTGTGAATTTCCCTTGGTTCATTTTCTCCATTTGATATATGGTCCGTAAATAGCAAACTATTTTCATAATCTATTTTTTACCCTTGTCTGTCCCATCTCATAGCTCTGGATCTTTTATTTTTATAGGAAAAAAATTCTGGTCCCCGAAAACTCTGAAGCATGCGCAAAAAAACTGAAGAAAAAGTTCAACTTTTTGTCTCCAGGTTTTTTCCCCATTGGCCCGGAAGGATACGTTTAAAAAACACACACACAGACGTTTTTTTCTGCCGAAGGTTTCAGGTTTCCCTTTCACAACTTCCGCCTGCTAATTGCCCTCCGCCACTTTTTGCCCATTGTGCCACTCAATCCGACCGCTTTTGATAATGCAATATTAATGCGGAGGAAAAAGGGAAAGGAATCTTTCACTTTCCTGTTTCCACAAGGAAGCTTTTTTCTACTCTAATTTTCTTGGCGGTATTCGTTCATTATTCAAGTTGTGAAAAGCATTTCCTCGTAACGCCTGTTCCGAACATTTAATATTATGTATGCACACATTTTGGCACACATTTCTGGTCTCCTCCGAAAAGCCAATTTTTCAAAAAATCTCCACCCAAAAACCAACAGAAAATCATCAAATCGTCCGTGCAACATAAAGTTTACTTTTCTTCTGGTTTCCTTCCACATACATATAAATATCTGCGTAGGAAAAAGAACGGCACCACGTATGCAAAGTTAACCACCGTCTCGACGCTGTCGAAGCCACGAGAAGACATAGAGAAAGAAAATGATCATTCCTGTCATTTTCACAATGAGAGACGAAGTCGTTGTCATCAACCAAGATAAAAGCTCTTCCTTCTACGACCCAAAACGACCACCACGCATTCCCCATAAAAAACTCCTGAACAACACACGTACAATATTGCCTCGTCATTTTAACTCTAACAATTTTCTCCCTTTTTACGATCTCTCTCTTTTCCTATCTTGTGTTTCGCATGAAACAGTTTGAGCATGGATATTCGAGACGGAAAAAAGATTAGAGGAGCGTATATATATGTAATTGTAATTAAAAACGGGTGCTTCACACTACACTAGTTTTATTATGATTCCTTTTCCATGTAACTCGCGCGCCAGAAAGAGAGAGAACCCATCTTTCCTTTATTTTCTAGTGCAATAACGGAACATACGGTTGGAAATAAACGGAGCAACATAATACTAGCTTGTACTTTTATTTTCACGCGTATTTACTCCTCAACTACTATCTACTTTTTTACTTTCCTTTATTTTCTAGTGCAATAACGGAACATACGGTTGGAAATAAACGGAGCAACATAATACTAGCTTGTACTTTTATTTTCACGCGTATTTACTCCTCAACTATTTTCTCTGTGTGTGCACATATGTACGTTAGACGTTTTTTTTGGAGCACTTGAACCAAACATGTATATACTATGGAGGTGGTGCAATACACACACTGTGTGCACATCGGCTTTAGATGTAATTTTATTCCCTGCAACCACTACATAGACTACACTCGTCTCGCACAGAGTGAAATGGGTTTAACAAGAAAGAAGCATTAAAGCTTTACTCAAGTATTTTTTCAGGGAAAGAGAGACAAAAATGTTGTCTCTACTGTGAAAGAGAGAGAGAGAGCAAGGAAAAAATGGAGCTCTCAAGCGTGTGTGTGTGTATGTGTCTCTCTTCGTTTGTAATACGACGAGAACGAATCAAATATAATCCGTGGAGATACAGATACATTTTTTGGATGAAGAAAAAGCTGGAGATTTTTTCCTTTCTTTCCCGATGGCTTTTTCTCGACTCGGCGCGGTGGTGGCAGTGGCGGCGACGGGCGCACACACAGAGAAGATGTACATACATTACGTAAGTGTGCACAATAGTGAATATACGCAGTTGTGCAAAAAAGGCAGCATGATGATGATGATGATGATAAGCCTTTTTTCAGTTTAGTGTATAAAACATGTCATAGGATATTCGTGGTTCGTGCTACTACGGATTAACTACTATGGGAGGTGAAAAATGAGATTCGGTGCTCTTTGATTTTTTTACAGGTTATCGAACAAAAAAATATTTTGTATAATCGTGAGCAAAAGAATTAGTATATTTTAAAAGAAAACTATGATGATAGAGGATTCGTTAAAAAAAGTTGGAAAAAATTGTTAGATAAAACTTTCTTGGGGAATTCCTCTCTTCAAACATTTTTAAAAAAAAGATGAAATCAACTATCTCAATTCCATGTGGATGGCTTTCTAAAAGATGATTTTTTTTAAAAGGAGCGCCCTGGTTCGATTATATAGATATCAACTGTCGGGAAACTTGACAGTTTACGTTGATAAATCTTTGTGAATCTGTAAAAGAGAGAATTCTTTCTCGGCTGCTCTCAACATGCGACAGTAACAATATAACATCTCATTTAGGAACATATCGACAAGGACATCTTTGTATGGTCTGCAAATTGGCTCGTCTTTGTGCTATCTCGGTTGCTCTACGCAGTGATCTTTCTGGGTAAAAAAGTAGATAGTAGTTGAGGAGTAAATACGCGTGAAAATAAAAGTACAAGCTAGTATTATGTTGCTCCGTTTATTTCCAACCGTATGTTCCGTTATTGCACTAG
>JAHZNF010001630.1:0-19635 GCA_027744215.1 Troglopedetes dispersus
AAATCTTTTTTATACTTGCACTCTCCACCTTTCCATCCTTTTGTTTTAGCTGCTACCGAAGCAGCACTGCCCGGAGTTGTTGCTTCATTCGGAGACTTTTGAGCTGGTGTTGAAGCTAACGGCGAGCTCATTGAGATCCTTTCTTGCCTGTTATCAGCCGGTTGCACAGCCATTGGTGGAAATCCTTGGCCATTATTTGGTTGACCAAACGGAGGTAAGCCCCCGTGAGGTTGAGCTGACGATGGCGGTGGTTGAGATGTTGGGGGCGAATAGTCCATTGGTGGTTGTTCTTGGGGGAACTGAGGATTGTTCCTTTCGATATCGTAAATCGAAGGAGGAGGGTGATGGGGAGGTGGTGGTTGACCAGGTGGATGCTGACCATGCATTGGGTATGGTGGAATGCTATGATGTTCACCAAAGCTTGGGTGAGGAGGTGGATGATGTCCATGTGAAAACTGATGCTCCGGAGGAATACCGTGAGCCCATCCGTTCCCAAACATTGGTGGTAAGCCATAAGGGCTGTGGAAGAAATGCCGGTCTGGGTGAATCGGTGGCTGGTAAACATGAACTTTGTGCGAATCCAAATCCAGGATTTCTGCCGATTCTCTGATAGCAGCCGCAGTCCCTTGCTCAGTGTTTGTGGGTGGCCCTCTATGCTGCGCCTCTCCTCCAGGAGGATGATGCTGAGGGTGATGATTACCATGAGAGAGCGCGGAGTGATTCGGTGAGAAAATATGATTTTGAGCAATCATGATTGGTGATGAATACGGGGAATGATGGGCTAAATTTCCATTTATGTGGTTATTCAGTTCAACAGGTGGTGGCTGGCTGAAACTATTACTGCTTATACCTGGCTGGCGGTAAGCATGGTCAATGGAATGTTGTTGCGCTGGTTGCTGCTGCTGCTGCTCTTCAGTGGCCGCAGCACTACTGCCATACTGGGACGATGGGAACTGAGCATGGTGTGGCTCACCACCACCAGCACTGGTACCACTACTGTTATTATTATTACCATTTGGGAAGAATCGTTGCTGTTGGTTTGCACTTCCACCACTACCACTACCAGCATTACCATCAATGGAATGTGGAGTTGGGGGATGAGAATTCGTGGAACTGCCACTTGTCGACATGTCAGACATCGAGCTTGGCTCCGACGATAAAGAAGACGCAGACGAGTTATTGTTGGTATGCGGGGAAGTTGAGGGATGGCTCACAACACTTTTCTCCGAACTGCTACTATCTTGATTAGCCCAACGAGTTAATAGATTTTCTTTGTGATAACTTAGATTTCCGGTATTGTGGCTGAAAAAAGGATTACGATATTAAGGATATTATTTTAAACTATATTTCTTCCCCTCAACTTCAAACAACAAATAAATTTGTCCACTACTGCATATTGTTGATTTCATGAAACTACTTGAACTTTTATAATAAACACCGCGTACTTAATTCAGGTTTACAGAGAGTATGATAATATGTTGCTTGTTTGTTGCTGTCTACTTCTTGTAAAAATTAGTGCACATGTAAATTTTGTAGCTACTAAGATGCAATTAAAACCTGAGTTTACCCACCTATAACTTAGATGTACTTCGAGACTGGCACGACTTTCAAACATGACTTCACAGTCTTTACAGAAATGTTCCGATGAATGGGCCAGCTCGGCATGTAGAAAACTAGAGTGAGAAGATCCAGAAGAAGTGGATGAACTAGTGCTTTTCGGAGGTGACGGAGGTGAAGGCTGCTGTTGAATTGGCTGGTGATGACTTTCTTGATGAAAATGATGCTGCTGGTGACTGACCGTTGCTGCCATCGCTAGTTTCCATTGGCATTGCTGTTACTTTCTGTATTACTGTCACAACCACTTGTGATCAGACTGACAATTGCGATGATAGTAGCTTGTCGCTTCAATGTCCTGTTTTAGTAAGAAAGCAGGAAAATCATCATATAGACTTTTTTAATATCAGACTATCAAGAGAGATTATGACTAAACATGTGTACTCATCATCTTATTTTTTATTTTCTATTCGTGAATGCAGCAGACATATTTCCTCAAAACTTCATTCGTTGAAAATGCGCATACTTTACCAGTTCATCTGCTCACCTTACAATAATAACTCGTATCTATCTGAGCCTGAGTAACTTATAGCTGCTCTCACACTACAGTTTACCTACAGACATCACAAAAGAAATCCTATCGTCATCATCAATATTATCACCGTTTTTCACAATTTTGAATAACTTGATAATACTAAATAATAAAGAATGATAAAATATCTTAGTGGCAATGAATGACCGCCTGAGTGATGCCTGCGTGCTAAACATATGCAAGACAAAATTGTAGATTATCATTTTTTGTCTGAGTGCTTGCTTACAAAGAAAGCTACAGGTGTCTCCCATTTCTAAAAAGCAACTTGACGTGCATGCAAGAATGCACACGCATACAACGATATTTATCCTTCGACCTTACTGCTGCGCTGCTGTGTGTCTATGCACGTAGGTATCATTACAATTACCCCTCGCGCCACCACGCTATATAATCCTACCACCACCACTACACACACTTTTGGATGTCTACTACATTTTGTTCAGAGATTCAGGGAGAGAGACAAGATTTACATACTTCACACTAATTGGCATTTAACCCGAATAATTATCATATAATTGCATGATAGAAAAGACATAATGCTATCAATCTGCTACTTCTTCTGATTCGTCTTCAGTCTCTTCATTTCTCCCTGACGTTTTGTATTGCTACAACGCATATTATCTTGGTGCAATCTCTTCTCAGCTCAGCCGCTTTGTGGCAGGGACAGTTGATTTTTAAAAAAATAAAATGAATTAAAAGCTCTTCCAACATTCATAGTAGTTTATTTTGTTATTATTATTATTATTACAATGATTCTACTTTATAGAATGCACATGATAACCATAACCAAACCACTATTGTTTGCCTGATCATCATCTGAATTACAACAAGTCCCCCTAAAAAATATTAATTCAAATAATACTATGTAATATCGTATCTCAGAGAGGAGTCAAACACAGTTAATTGTCAGACAGAAGCAGTCGAGTAACAGCATGTGATATGCAAGAGTCAATCATTTAATTTTCTCACATGTTTTCTTCCCTATACTATTATTATTCCCTTCATCATCATCATCAAGCATCGACAATAAACAACAATGATATATCAAGATCACATCACGCTGTTATTGTTGTTGTTCATGTTGATGATGATGATAACGAAGGTAAGTTTAGCCACTCTAGCAATTCTTAAAAACGACTGACTTCTGCCCTCAAGCCATCCGACCGTCGTCGTCGTCATCATCATCATCCGCGCCGTAATTCTGCTAATACATGCATAAATTTAATAGTTGTTGTGACTCATGCAAGCATGCTGTATGAATTTAAATACATGTTATAATCTTTTATCTGAAATATAAATACATCATTGGTAACTTGTCTTGTCTCTTGCACCAGAAACCCGTATTCGATCACCTTTAAATCTTCCCGTAATCATCAAGTCAACTATCATGTCTTTTTTCATACGTTGCTAACCACGCTTTTATAAGCTTGGATTCAAGGTTTCTTTCATTTGAAGATTTCCAGTAAGTGCCATTATATTATATATTGCCCCACCTACTATTGTCATAATTATTCAGGGTTACCGTTCACTAAACAAAATTTCATAAGAAAGTACAAAGTGGTCTAGAATTTAAAAAATGATTTAAAATATAAAATGATACTTATCTGCCATAAACAATAAAATAAAACACATGATTAGAGCGTACACCATTTTTATATGAAAGATTACTATCTTCAACATCAATAAATGCATGTTAGGCATATGCATTTGTCACAGTTCAGAATTCAACCGCTTCCCTCTTCTCTGCAAAGAAGACTGGCTCCAATAGAATTGAATTTCAGCGGAAACTTTTAATTAATACTGAAAAGATACCTGTACAGTTCGTTTTTCTTCCTTCTTGTTGCTGACGGTCATTTCTTTTCGTCTCACTTATCACATCACATCATCATCACAGTTCCCCTTAATCCATAAAATTCTTGATCCAAATAATTTTTTATCTACACATGCTAGCTGTACATAAGTGTACTAAAGTACGAGATCAGTTACATTACACAATTCAACATGGTAAAATGCAAGTTTAAATTGAAGATGTTGAACTAAGCAAACGGTGGACTTTTTTACGAAACGTTTTTTATAATGCAATGCACTGGTCAATTCTAGAAATCATTGGATTGCTTTAAAGCAGTTATTAGGTTCCACGAATCGACAAAAAAAAATCTTTTTCCCTGTTGCCTATTGAACTCTGCCTTCCTTAATAACATCATAAAGCAATTTGAAGGAACTTTTAAGACAAGTCTCCTCTTTCTCTCACACAAAGCTACACACTTGCTTATTTACACCCTGCAGGCATTTTATTATGAAGAAGAGTCTGGTTTAAGTGGTTGGAGCCAAATTGAGGTTATAGTGGCAGACAGGCCGTTCTAGCAAAAGAGACGCATGGTTAGACACACACACATAGCAAAGCAGACTTAATAGGGAAAATTAAAATAATACACCCATCCACATCAGCACTGATGAGTATTATCTTGGCGAAATGTACGTGTAGTGTTCCATATAACATGGTTCATATGTACCTCCCTACAATGCAGAAAGAGTACCCCTACAGAAGACACCGGAGACTTATTCTATCTCAACTTTTCAACCCTCAAACTCTCAACAACAGGCTTCTTGTCAATGTGTGCAGTTCCTCATTGGAAAATATTTTTTCTAAGCTCTGTGCGTTCAAGAAAGAAGACAAGTTCAAGAAAAAAAAAGAATTGAACGAGAAGACATGTTGTTATTTTCTGTCATGAACTATCTGGCATGGACCATCAACAGAGAGATATTGGCTAGTTTGCCACTCTGGAAATAATAAAAAAAACAGTACTGGGGCTAAGCTTTCCTGCGAGCAACCTGCATTCGTTCCTGAAAGAGTAAGTACCACATGAAGAAGTACGCCTGTTGCGAGAAAAAGGATATGTGCAGTACCCACTACAAAAGTGCTCCTCCTCTTTCAAGAATTTCCTTTTGTTCTCCCAATCTTGAGCTTCTTTTGCCAACGTCGTGAATAAAGTTTACATGAAAAAAGTACACAAGAAAAGCATCAATCTAACACAATGCTGTTATTTTCCAGTAAAAATAGTATATATCGATATTATTACTATATGCTTTACCAATTTCGTATACAGCTTCTGCACAGACTTTCATGGAAAGGGAATACAGGGATAATAACCATCTTACCTAAGTGATTTCTAATGACTGTTTTGGTAAATTCGTTTTGACAGTAAATTACCACTTATGCATTTCACCAAAAAATATTTTCACTTTGCCCATCTACAAACAGACATGCACAAACACGCACGCAACAACAAATTTTTGTTAGGTACATTCCAATCTTGAATTTCTCTGAAGTGAACAAAATCCTACTAATTGCACGAAAAACTTTTGTTTAAAAAAATTCAAAGTATGTGGTGATTTTTAATTGAGTCTAATATTTTATTATTATTTGAATTAGAAATCGTGTGATTCGTTGGTTCGTTGCATGCCATTGTCCTATCTCGTATCTCATCTGAATTTAATTGCTAACAATTAATAATGAAAAATCCACTAAAAATGACTTTATGCCACACACTGCGCTGCGGACCACGTCACATTGAGAGGCTGACATTTGACATGTGCTCTAGAACTCGGGCAAAATTTTTTTGAACAAGAAGATAAGAAGCACATGTAAGTATATCTACGTGAAATTGCTGGAGTTTCCCATCAGTTTCGCACTGACACCGACATCAAACTATTTTGTATTGCTAACAAACATGAAATCAGGAAAAATCTTAGTTTTGATGCTTATTTGCTCCTGCTGTTTCCTTCTGTTATTTCATTTGGTAAGGAATTCGAAATGCCAATCATGAGGAGTGTCACTCACTCAAACAAAAACAGAAAAAAAAGAAGTTTGGAATGACTATGAAAAAAGTTTAAAGCATGCTACAACATCAATAATATCAGTAAGAAGGAAAAAAGGATCTGTGAGAAGAGTCTGCTGTAGAGGAAAAAAAGCAATGGCAATACCAGAACCAGATCATCATCGTCATCACCATCATCAGTTGTTTGTTGTTACTCCTCTCTCCTCTGCCCTTTTTCAGGAGACATTCATACACATGTTTTTCCAAAAAACCGTAAATTCGACAAGCTGGCTTTGATGGTTCATCCATGATTGTAGTAAGAAAGAACAAAGTCAAGTCACCGCGACAGCAAAAAGAACAACAGGCAGACTTCACAAAATCACCATAAACTACATATACAGATATTCAATAGAAAAGTCGCAGTCCAGCTCAAGATATTTTGTGTGTGTAAAAAAGGAGTGGAACCACTGAAAATCGAAAAGTGAAATGAAAGACCAATATAATAGTCAAGTAGTCAGTCACTTCTCGCATCTTGTTGAATGCTTGCAGTTGACAACAATGTAGGTATAAAGCAAGAGAAGGAACATCCACAAAACTGCAATGTCAAGAAGGAGAAAGATGAGACACATTATTATTATAGGAAGAAACGTCGAACGACACTCCACACAGTACAATGCATTCCAAATTGATGTTTGTGTGATGTGTTGTTGTGTGTGCGTGCAGTACAAAGCGGGAGAGCCAGAAAGTAACTATTGCAGTATACAGAGCATTGTCTCTATTGCTTTTTCGTCATTCCTTTTGTACCCGTTTTTTTTATTTTCTGTTCCCTTTGAGTGGTCTCTTCTAAATGGGATGGATGTGTAATTCACAGTTCCGGAATTTTAATATTGTTGGTCGACAGCCATCAAGATGAATTTTACTGTCCGTTTCTTCTTTTTCCTTTCTCTCTTCTGTGTTTTCTATTGACTATGTGTATTCCAGTGGCTCTGGATTTCAATAAGGAATGTGGTGGTTAAATTTTTTCCCTGATGCCAACCTCAATGTTGAGACATTTGAATACATACGTTATGTCTAAAGCTTCTGTAGATGAGATGAGAAAGTTAACAAGTTTCCAGTCAAGAAGTCAAGATAGTTTGAATATTTTTCCTAGTTCCTATATAGTCTTGGTACGAGAAAATGTTTTGAAGTTTTTATTTTCAATTCTCTTTTTTTTGTGCAATGTCGACCCTACTGTGAAATTGCATGTTGCTCTACATGTATGTAATGATTGTACAGGCTTCATTTTTAACGCCATTAAAACGATGAAGGTGTTGTTAACCATTCCAAAATCCAAAAGAGCAGTCTAAATGCTTGGTTTTGCTTTATTCTTTTGAGCATGACAGTCTAGGATTTCTTACTGTTGTGTTTTTGGAAAGTATGATTTAATCTGAACGTGTTAGGGTGATCTATATACTTTGTATGTGTGCTTGTCCAAAAGCAAGTATAGTCAAAATAATTAACTATGTATGTTATGTACCACCTTCAAATTTAAAACAGTAGAAATGATTTTGACACAGACTTTTGAAACGAGTATATATAGTTACCTATCTGCTCTAGTATTTAATTTGCTTAATCTGCTCTAGAAACCAACTCCTTTTATATTAAGAATGCCGCACTTCTTGGAAATTATTTACACCAACAGATCTCAATGAATTCGTTGTAGGTATAACGCTATACCATACTGGTTGTACGCAAGCTTTCTTACATAAATACCGTCTTCTACTGACAAAGGCTACCACTAAAATGCGATCATCGTGTGATCCATAGTGGAATTAATGTGTGCTGTCACTGAGTAATGTCCAAACATTGCGTTAAGAGTTAATGCTTGTGTTAATATTATGCAATAAAACTTCAATCCGTACTCACACAGATGAAATCCATTCATGAGAAAAAGCTTAGCATCATCATCGTCGTCCTATGTAAACCAACACCAGTTTTTATTTGTACTCTAGCAATTACGTTCACTTGCTCAGCTCCGCTCCCATCACTTACCAGCCTTACAATACAACCGGATGCATGTGCTCAAACTCTCAAACTGAAAGTTTAGGGAAGATTTTGAAGTATAAAGTGAAATTCAATATTTTTCATTTGATGAAGTTTTATATAGCTCTTTGGACCCCTATTTATCATAACAATAACCTGTAATTTGTGTTTTAAAATTATGATCAAGAAGAAACGCCTGATAAAAACTCGGTCATCAGGATGCGTACATTCACATGTAAAAAAATCATCATTGGCATTGGTAGGACATATTTATACTGCACCCCACTGACGGTCCTCTCCTACCTATAGCTCCTATGAAATTAGACTTTCGGATGATACCACAGATCATTAATCAAATAAGGATGTGTTTGGCGAGGAAGGAAAAGCAAACTGTTCACATGAACCTGGCAGTAAATTAAAATAAGGGTATTTTCGTGAAAACATGTACAATATGTCTATGTTATCTGAATACAGTGTGAACATTTGCGTTCTGCAGAAGCAGTCTCTGGCGTCGCCAACAAAGAGACAACTTCAGTTCACAGGTCGCCTCTAAAAATGCTGCTTTAAAGCAAGTTTATGTCTTGAAAAAGGTGGAATAGGACAGCCATTTCAAAGTGTCACGTTATTATCGATAAAACATATAAATGCGGTCTTATTACTATATTTGAAAAGAAAGCTAAAAGTTTTAAGACAAACGTTCACGCATGCATGATTAAACAATTGTTGACTGGTCGTGAAAAAGTGGAAGCGAAAAGTTGATCGAATCGCATCATTACACTCTAGAACAGTCATGCATAATGTCGTCGTCGTGTGTCTACATTAAACAAGACAAGAGCAGTAAAATGTTTGAAGACCACTAAATCCAATAATAATCACCGGTTTTGTATGGCGAGCAGAATCAGCGAAGAAGCACCAGAAGAGTGAACATATCTACTCTGTATGAACGACCGACCTGACTGACTGATTGAAAGTTTTCGGGAAAGGGTTCCCAACAATAATTCAAGTGGCGAACTCCTACTATTTATCTACATTAGTATGTTTGCATGTACGAGCGCATTTCTTACGAGCTTTCCAATAATGTACGGATATGTACGAGTAGGTATGCTTGTATGTGAACCTGAATCAAAAAGCTATAGTCCCATCTTTCTTTCACAAACTTCAAGTCTCTTTCGGTTGGGTGATTTGTTCGGCACTCTTTCAGGATTATTGAAAGTTGAGACAGTCATAAAAGGGAATAAAAATAAATGGCTCCATAAGAGTGATAAGACAAAGTGTGTTGTTTCTTGAAAAAAAAAACGATATATGGCCGAAGCATTACAACGCGCAATTTTAAACAGTAGCGGAGTCCTTGGTTCGTAAAATTACGTCTTATTTCCAAGTGCATCAGTTAAGCTATAAATCTGCAGGACCATTTACGCTAGTCAAATGAGGCTATTAAATAGTAAAAAGGAGTCGAGGGAGAAGTAAATAAAATCCAAAGAAAAACCTATAACCTATTGGTGCTGGAATGTTTGAGCGTAGTTGTAAAATATCGACAATTTAACAATGAATTGAGTTTTGCTGGATGAATGAAGTGTCTGTTTAAATTTTATGTGCACTTCAATTTATTAGAAGACTGGTTATCCTGATGATGTAGATTTAAGTACACTACACATGAGATACGTGTGTAGTTTTATAGTCATACAAATAAATGACTTGTAGGCTTCTCCAGCGTTATTTGTAACGTATATAGCAGTCTATAAAAATATTTTTTGTGGCGCTTCCGTGATATCGGAAGTCCAGGTAGGATGCATATGTACATATGTAGAAACCAAAAAATTATAAATATTTGCCAAAAATATTTACAACTGACACCACTAATGACATGTTGAGAATTATGTACTCACAACACAACTTTTGTCGAGATTATATGCTACTGGAAGAATTTAAAAAAACATATCTGCCATGTTTCGTATCAAAATCGTATCTGAGCAAGGTGTGATTAAGTTAATCTTATCGCAGTAATGTGTAGATCTACTTAAAAATGATTTTATTTTTAAGAATTAACTATATAAACAAAGAATAAAAATGGTACTCACCTAATTAGTCGCCTCCCATGGAATAATTTCATCGCAAATGAAGACTTTCATCGGTGGACCTTCATCCAGTAAGGTTGCATATATTAGGGTGAAATTTTTAACAGTTCGTGATTTTCAACAAAACAGAATTCTAAAATTTTATACTTTTAAATTCACACATAAAATCATAAGGTACGTTTTTTAAACTAAAAGTTTCACGAATATCACAAAAAAATGTTTACAAAATTAGGTGTTAAGTAGTCGGAGAATAAGCACAAAAGTTCACTGTTTTTTTTTATTTTAAAAATACTAGAGAATATTATCACAAAATGATTTTCAATTCACACACGACGAAGTGTACATGATCTGTGTATTTTTATTATTACACTCACACAATGTTTTGAGCAAAAGGTAAGTAGTAGACAATTATTACTATTATAAGATGACTATCAAAGTAATGATCGTAGCTGACGCATCGACGGGAGTTGATATGAAATTGAATTTGAAAACTGGCTTGGATAACAATGTATGTAGGCCTATGATGATGATTTCACGTCATTTCAGAATTGGTTGCAGACACTTTGATTGTGAATAACAGCTAAAAAACAAAGTCACGCTAACACGTTTGCTGCTTTTTTGAACTTGCAGATACGAAGAAACATTCTTAGAAATGTGCACATCAGCTCATATTTCTTGCGCTTTTCAATCTCAGCTTCAGTCTCTCCAAGCCTCGATTTCAATTGGATTTTTTCAGCTCTAACGTTATTCACAATTATTAACTTATCAAAATAGCAAATTATTTATGTATTTCTGTTTAAGGATGACCATTTCTAGTGTCACGTTAGCACTTCTACTACGTTGTTATTTTATGATGATATACTCCAGAATGCTAGGGAATAATATATATTATCGTCGCGTGAACAAAGAGTCTCGTGCAGTTGTCGTGTGTGCGGTCGGTCGGTGCGAAACCAGGACTACTAGTGGTTACGATGATATTTGTATTAGTATATGTATCCCACTCTCTCACAGCACAGCACCAACCACTGGTGTTTTTTTTTCTGTTGTGCTGTGATGATATTTTGCTGGTTGCAGTTCACGGATCGGATGAAAGTGGTGAAGTGGAGTGAGTGAAAGAGTTAAAGGCCTTTTTCCCTCATGCCCTGCTTGCTCTTTTTCACCAACCACCACCACCACTCACTAGTCTGTTGGAGCTTTACCACCAAGTAAAGAAGTCAAGAAGTGCCGTGCCTCCTGCGTTACCCATCCGTTTTCAGGTTGTTGCTGGTTCCACAAAATTCACTTTGCCCGTGTGTGTGTCTCAATCGCTCTTTCTTGATTTTCCCTGTTCAGAAGAATCAAGAGAATGATGGTGCACAATATTTTACAACCAGCAGAGAGATATTTCGTTACTCCAAGAAAGTTGAGCACCTCTCCACTACTTAGATCATCATCATCACCTCCTACGAAAGAAAGACACGACGGACACGTTGCAGGTTTCTACATCTACTTTGATAATATTTATTGGGAAATTGTGACTCACTTTATTTTTTATCAGAGGTATTTCCCTGTGAAACTGGTGTCTCTACCTTTTTTTAGTGGCAAAACAATTTGTTGCTACTGATAATAATAATAATATTATCATATTAGCATAACGTGTTTCCCTTTATGTAAAAACAAGCTATTATCACGACTTCTTACCCATTTTTATTACTCCTCAATTCCTTTCTTATTTTATACTTTAAACGGGAAATTTTCGTACCCTTTTTTCTTCACTTCTCTCGTATCTCCTCTTTCCCCTAAAAAAAGGAATCCAGGAAAAAGATGTCGGAACATAAAATATGGCTGGTTAAAAGGGCTATTTACGTAGCACACAGGATGCGAAAACTACCAAATTCACACAGATAAGGAATAAAATGTGACATGCACTAAATGCTGGTTGCCGCTGCCATTAGCAGAGCTATATTATGCAGCGTTGGGAGTCAATCGTGTTTTTTCTGTCAATGATGGCGAGAAGTAAAAGTGGCAAAAGATGCGACCACTACTCTCTCCCTCTCTCTCTCACTCTGCTTCTAGCAGCAGCCCTTGTTGTTGTGATGTGGTAGTCGCGCGAATGTGGCATAATGTAATGTTATTATTGCCATTATCACTAAACTACTAAAAACGAAATGTGTGTTCTTGAGATTTTTTTCTTATATTATGATGTTTACTCGAGAAGGCATGCACGCACATAACAAGTAAAAGAGAAGAGGAAGAAGAGTTAGTTTATTTATTAGACTTACTACGACAAATTTTATTTTCCAGATAAAGACGAAGAACGAGGAACTACTTTGCTTTCTTGTTACCTTCAGGGCTCTCGTCTTCACTAACTTTTTTTAGCTACTCCTACAATAATATTGTCCGCGTTAGCAGCACCATCATCTCTAGTGCAACCTCAAGAAGTGCTCATCGCCAGAAAGACGCAACACAGTAAATAAGCACATGTATGTGTTGAAGCCATTTTATTTCTCTTATGCTTGACACCGCATTCTTAGACAAAGACATAAAAATCTTGCACAGCCATGTATACATACCTACATACATACGTAGTAATATACCCTCTTGTGGAAGTTTACAAAGAAAGAATGATTGGAGAAAATGCATGCGTTATGCTGAATATTATTATGATGAACAAATTTATGTGGACGTACCTAAAGCTGAAGCACTTCTGGATGGCTCACGCTAGTGGAACGTATAGTACAAGATGAGCTATGAATTTTAGTTCCAAATAACACAGACAAGTCAATGGTACTTTTTATTACTAACTGCAAGAGCAGTCAGAGGAGGAAAAATCTTTTGCGGATTGTGTGCAGTACTTTGTTGTACCTAGCAGAACACACTAAAGAAGAATAATCACGAAAAAGGAGAGAAAAAAAACTAGACACACTGAAGAAGAATCTCTGACGGTAGTAATAATAATGGCAATGAGATTTGACGATATGTGAAGTGAAGGAAGGCCAAATCGAACCCTCTTTTTCCACCACCATTGTCCTCCTATGATTCTTCCATACTTCTCTCTTTTTTGTGTCCATCCGCCGCGTTAGCACGTCACATAAACGTGTGTGTGGGGATAAACACAATTTTGTATGAAGGCAGTGAATAAGCCAACCTTGAGAGAATCAGAAAAGTATTGCAAGTAGTGCAAGCATGCTATCCTGAAAAATGTGTATTGGTAGGTACACTAGAGGATATACACTGTTATAATATATATACATACGTTCAAGATTTAGAAAAATGTAGGTTCCTTTTTGGTCGACTCTGTGATGGTTTACATGGTGTTTAAGTACCCCCTAGGCAAAGCCGTTAGAAGTTGTAAACATTTCGCTCTATTGCTTTTTTCAGGTTGCTTTAACTCGTCTGCAAGCAACTCAACTCAAGCCTAATGTGAGATGATGATGATGATGTTCTGTTTTTTCTCTCTCTTCCAACCCTGTTGTCGTCGAGAAAGAAGCTTCTTTAGCAGACTTTTATAGTTTACAGCTAAGTCGCATTTTTGGAACATGCATGCACAGGCAATCCTCGCACTAGTACCTTGCCTATTGCTGATAGCTTTAAAAAAATCTAGGTGATGGCGGTGATGATAAAAAATAAGTCCGTTTACAGCACTACATAATGTGTATACCTGGTATCGACAAGCTTTACTACATATTCATTTTTAAAATTCTTCGTCTAAACTACGGCAGTAAAAGAAACGAGATTGTATTCAGAAGAGGTAAGTTTGCTCATGTTACACTTTTCCCCGAGACAATCCACGAAAATTTGTTCATGCACCTAAGCACACAGGAGCAGCAATTGTCCACCGAAACACAATACATGGATTTCCGATAAGCTTTTTTGTAGCATGACATTTTTAAGAAGCGCGATAAGAAAATTTGTCCATTTGTTCAATCTGACAAAATCCACAAGCCAGAGAGGCATGTACGTACGAATAGGACTTTGTTTTTTAATGCCACTCTTTATTTATAGCAGAAGTGCATGCTTTTCATGTTTCTTCGAGATTTGCTTCAGAGAAAAGGGAATTACGTATGCAAAACAAGGAAAACAAAGGTAAACAACTTGTTTTGCATTTTATGTATGCACCAATGCAGAAGGAGGAAAGCAGTCAATTCAAGTTTATGCTACTCTTAAAAATTTGTAGCGACGAAGCAAGTACATGCAAATTTGCTCTGGAAAATAAAGGCTGTGAGAAGTCACCCACCATCTTATCTGCAAGTGATTTGATTCTTCTTCCAACTTCTTATCACATTTTACAATGCCTTGAGATTTATGGAATACCCTACAACTAACCGCATAATATGATATTTTTTTAGTAAAGGAGAATAAAGAAGTAAGCAGGATACAATTTGGAAACACGAACATAAAATGACGATAAACATTTCAAAGTCGATGAAATCATTTAACAATGAAATGTATTTATGTGATGAGCATGGGATGATCAAAATCGAATTATGATTTTGGTACTTCTTACGAAAGTGTAGAATAAANGAAAGTGTAGAATAAAGAGGAACAGCTTCTAGGCTCGTGTCTAGCTACAACAAATTCCTGTTTTTACCAATTACTAATCCAATGTGCATGGAAATGTGTGTTTCTAGGTAAATATCAGTAAGCCCAGTCTTCCCTTTAGTTTTTACCCTGCAATAGAGTGTAAACTTGGACTTATTTACAGAGAAATAATGCTCCATTTGTTGTCTCTCTGTGAAGGAGCGAAATGGTCTTTCAAGAGTATTTTTCTAAGAAAACACCGGCAGCAGCAGAAGCAGACGACGTCGACATCGACGTCGCCGTGTTCAATGTTTTTCACGAAACTTGCATGACAATTGCTGGCATTGTAAGAGCATGAAAAGGAGCAATCATTTCATTTTTATGATTTCCACTAAAGAAAAGACGAATGTTCCTCCAGTAAAACAAAGAATTACTGCAATGAAGGAACGATAAAGTAAAATATGACAATGGCATTTACTGTCACACCAAACTAAGCACCACGTAGATGCATTTCTATACCTGAACGTTGCGAGATCTTGACAGACAGGCTGGTTGCGATACCGTTTAGTAGTAAAAGATTTGTTTTTCAAATTTATTGTGTGAAAGTGTCATGACTGTTTCTTTTGTTACAGAGATTTTTTTACCTCTTTTTCTTCGACATCATCATCCAAGAGAGCACAAGCTGCCAAACCTCAGTAGTCGAGTCATTGGAAATATAAAAACATGACCATATAATAAATGGATAGACAATCTGTGTCATGTTTATAATAATGCTGTAAAGAACGCAATATTACGGCACATTTTACAACCTTCGTAATATACACTCAGGTCCATCGATCTGACATTATCAAGTGCAGCGCTTGGGAAGGAAAGGGATCAATAAAGTTGGCAACATAGCTTGAAAAACAAAAACAGCCACCTTGATGTCAACGCAAACATGCAAAGAAATTATAAGAAGAAGCTGTCCCGTACTGCTGTAAACTGAAGGTGAAAAAATTATCCACAATTCCTCAGTAAAAATTCTTGCTTGCACATAAAACACCTAATGGTGCAAGTGCCTATGATGTGTACGCATCTTTACGACCATTTCCTTGGATTACCTCTTGTTTTTCCACTTGATTGTTCTTCCTTGTTGCCAACAAAGGAAAAGTTGTTTTTCTCTCGTTGCATGATGATTAATGACAGCATGACGATTCTAAAGGTATCAATAAATGCCTCATATGAATGTGGTATTACTGACTACTGACTGATATAAAATTGCTGCGTACGTTTTTGTCCATGCTTGCATGTAGCCAGCAAAAAAAAGTTTTTTACGCCATGCCATATCATAGTGTTTTTTGAAAGAAAGAAAAGCATGCCATATAATAATATCTGGTGTTGTAAAGCATGCAACAAGATGAAGTAATGCCATTCCTCTCCCAACAATCACCATCATTGCCAAGAAGTAGAAGCATGCAAGACCATTCTTGATAATCATCATCTTCTTCGTCCATGGCCGTCTTGAGCAGTCAAGCTGCTTTCGGTTGGCCTAGCCATACATTCACAGCAACAGCAACAAGCAGTTTTTCTTAATTATATAGGGAAGCTGAAAAAGTTTTCTCAAACGGCAACATCAACAACATCTCAGTCTCGTCACTAAAGAACCCAGAGCCTTAGACAACCTTCAACAGCTTCCACTATCATCTCAGCATCTGCAGCTTGCTAAACAAGAAAAAAGCTTTTCGAGTTCTTCCTCTGCAACTCATCTCTTTCACAACGCGTGGTTTGGTTGTGGTGGTGGTGGTGGTGATCTGATGAGATGCGTGAACTACCTACCAACCCCTGAAAAGAAAATAGGATGAAGATCATCCCTTTGCGTCTTACGCGTAGGGACTTATATGTATATTCTTGGCAGCTACATGGGTGCATGCATACACGCAGAGCTTTTCTTTTTCCACGTAGATTTTCTATGTCCTCTCCAAAAATGTATACATGATAATCTTCAAAGTAATATATTTATTTATCGCAAACTTGGAGCATTTCATCTTATGATCTTGCCTTATTTTGTAACGAAGAAGAGTCTAATAAAATATAACCGCAAATTACGCAAGCATTTTCTAAATCTGTCACTGAATCGAATTCGTCAATTTAAAATTTGTCTTTAAAGATAAAATTGTGTTTATCTAAAGGTAAGGCAGGGAAAGATTATATTCAGAAAAGTTAATACCAACTTTCAACATGCAAGTTTAAGTTCATGAAAAAGTAAGGTTTTTCATGTATATAGTATATAATCTACATGGATTGAATATTATTTTTAATATGGCATGTCCTTTTATATATATACATATGTACTGACAATTTCCTGAAACGCTCCAACGAAAAAAAATGCTGATGGAGTAACGCAGAGTTTTTAATAATACAATACTAATTTATGCTATCCACGGCAAACTGCCACTTTGCTCATTACGCACGCGGGTATAATTTACGGAGGGTTAAGGGTACCCTTAATATATTACGTTAATGTAGGATGTGCCTTTTTGGAGAATGGCAACCCAACCCCATAGGCATTTCACTTTATGGAAAATTGTGGACGATGGGATTTTAAGAGAGCCGCAATGTACCTGGTAGAGTCATCGTATATATTTTTGAGGGTAGGTTCGCAGTGAAGGCTCGCATCGCTTCATTTCAGTTGACTGTTTCTTTGCCACTGTTGCAACAACAACCCCACAAGGAGGAGAAAAGGCTCTCACAACAATATCATTTTGCATTATTGTGCTACTTAAAAGAGAGATGAAATGAGCATGGAAGAATGTGCTCCTCCGACTTCATACGTATATATATATACATATGAAGTAATGAATAGCTTTGCGCAGACACGACATGCATAATATACTAAATATTACTTTTATACACATTTCGAGCAAACCAACTATTACGCGAAGACATCTAGAATTCCGTGGGAGAGAATCTAGGGCTTTATAATGGTTCTATGCGTGATTTTATTTATTATCGACAGAATAATAATTATATAGAAAAAGACTCATCAATTCAGTTTCATCGTAATTCAAACTGAATGAAGCTCTTTGAGTTTTCCTTGCAGTTACACTTCGCTTCAGGCAACTTAAAAAATTACTGATGCAAATGTATGCTTAATGAAAAATAAAATTATCATTCACTGTCGTATGAATGATATGTGAGAGGGCAGCTAGGAGAGATGTAGTTTGCGAAGGGTTCAGCTTTTGTCTCTCACCCTTTGACTGAACCACATTCTGCCATACATTGTTAATCAGTTATAGCTAAATCATAATGGATCATTGTCGTAAATTACAATAGTTTATAGTTAAGTAAGACACTCAAGTGAGTTCCACATTATTCAATGAAATTCGACTCAATGTAGCAACAATTTTACCTAGCTCGTAACCCTCTTTCCCTATTGCCTAGTCTGTCAAACCGCTTTTTCAAAAATAATATAATTCCAAGGAATTATTCCAACCAGATTGTTGCCTCATAACAAGGATTCAGTTTCAAGAATTATTTAAATGGATTCACCTCAACTGTCGCACACATGGGCAAAATGCAGCAACTAATAACATAACTGCATTTGTTTTTAGTTCATCCAACCAAAGAAGGCATTAGGCAAGGGACCTTTTTTCTCATTACTCAAGTGATTCTTCTTTATCAAAAAGGGTTCTCATAAGTAAGCAATCATTTTAACAAATAGTTTGCAATCTATTATTCAGTTGGCAATTCTGTTGGCGAAGATTGGAATCTAACTCACAGAGCCACACACAAGATTTGTATTGGCACGGATCACCAAGAAATCGTATTAAAATTCAAGAGTTTACTTGCCTAATTCAATGATAGTTCTTCTTCGCTAGTATTTTTTCCATTGATAAATGATCACATCGGTAATACCATTCGTAGTTACATACGTACGTAGTTAACTTATCTATCCACTGAACTTTTGTTTTTCGTCTGAAATAAAACCAAAATGCTTTTCGATGCTGTTACACATCACAAAAAAAACAGAATGAAGCTCACTTGTCATTACGATCATCATATTCATTGCGAAGTATGCACACGTAAAGATCAGAGGACTTTTGAAAAAAAGGGCGCAAGCCAAAAAAAGCATAAAAGCAGCCGTGCGAGCTACCCACCACCACCAAAACATTGGAGAGCAGGGAGGAAGACGAAGAAACGACCCTAATGCAAAGCCAAACACCCGAAAATTCAGTTCATCGAAGCAAGCTATAGCAATGTAAAGTAAGCAAGTTGGATGGTTGCCTCTTTTCTTCCTTCACCGTCATTTTTTTCAGTGTCTTCCTCTAAATACTGATGTAGGTGCATACATTTTACTAACAATTCTCCGGATTTTGGTAGATATTTTCACATAATGTACTCAAGGTGTATGCACGTTTTATAGGTACGTTACACGGTGAGAAGAAAAGCAGAAGTGTAAAAAGGGCCAACGAAAGAAAAATAATCTCTCTCTCAATATACAACTGTGAATCCATTGAACTGAGAGTAAAACATTCGATGGCTTCGCTTACCACCACTCTCTAGTTCTTCTTCTATACATAGTAAAAAAAACACTAAGCAAGTACCGAATTTCCATTTTTTACATTTTACACTGTGCACACATATTTTTTCACAGAAGACCAAGAATTTTTTGAAAGACGAAAAAAACTTGAGAGAAATAGAGATGATTTGACAGTCAGTCAGTCACTCCGTTGCTCCTAGAAAATAACCGACCGACTGACTGACTGCCGTGAATTCAAAAGCAAAAGCACAAGGTGAAAAAGACGAGGAACAAGAAAAAACTGCATTATTTTGTAAAAAAAATCTGAAATGCCCTGTAACATGATTGTTAGCTGTGTGTACCTGGGTGTGAGCGTATATAATGTATGCCCAGTTCCATATATATGCACACATATTCGACATCCTGTTCCGTCACATCCTTCTCATCACCACCACTATCATCATCATCTTCAACGTTGTCGCATGTTATAAGGTAAAGGTAGCCAAGCCAGTCAACCAACGGAGAGGAGTACTCAACGAATTGTGAATAAAGCAAATCCAGCTCACTTGCATACCA
>JAHZNF010001631.1:0-16614 GCA_027744215.1 Troglopedetes dispersus
TGCAGTCTTTCGTTCCAGCATTTTAATTAAGTTTTATCCCAAACCCTTCTTTTGCGAATTTTTGCAATCATTGGACAACGAGGTAACAGGTAAGTCTTAGTAAGACTGTCTTACATACAATCCCTTTGAAATGGAGAAATATGACGTGTTTCCTTGAAAATTTTTAATGCAGATTGGTGCTCCAAACAATTCTTTGGCCTATTCAAGTCAATCAGTGCATGAAAGAAATAATCAACTAAAGTATTTATCATGGTTAGGCTAGAATTTAAACCACAATTAAAATTAATTAAGCTACTATAAGTAGCTGCGTCCTTAGCCACACTTGGAAATTTACACTATCTATGAGATATGTAGGCTGATCCTGTGTCGGAATATGCAACATATACATCTGTCAGTCATGTAATATTTACTTCGAAAAAGACACTCAGAGAAGAAACGCTAACGAGAAAGATACGTTCAACCGTTAAAAGGGATACAAGGCAACCGACATCAAACTGTATTGGCATCATCGGTAACGATAAAAGACAAAAGGAAAGTTCCTCCTCTCATCTTGCCGAGTTGGTGATCAATGTCAATGAATACCTTTGTTTTTCTAGAATACTCTGACTGCTTGTCGGTGACTAGTATTATCAATGCTGCTGGAAAATAGGGAGGCAAATTCCATTTGCTGGAGGCGATTCCGACGAGGTAACAAGGAGATTCGCCGAGGTTTGCTGGTGCCTTGCTAGATTTGTGCAACTGCTCATCTACTTCTCATCTGCCTGCCAGACTTTCTCGAAGGGATGGCGAGTTTGCATAAAGCGCAAGTCATAAAACATAAGTACGAAAATACCCACTTCAAAATGCCCAGCAAAATATATGTAGTAGAATGATATTAAAGCTACTGATCAGTGATCATTTCGACCATGCCTGGCTGGATTATCCTTTCCTTGACGATGTTTCTTGTGCTAACCAAGCTGTTCCGATTAGCATTAGGCACAGTAGGAATTACGCATAAAAAGTAATGACATGAATATACATGACTTACACCAATGCGGAATGTGTTCGTTAGAAGATGTTGTATAATTTACTAGCTTGTATTGTTAATCTCTGTCACTTACGAAATAATGTTAAATGGATGTCTATTTGAAAGAGAATTTTGTTCCATTGTGCTCATTTCACATTTCTAAATACTATTACGCAAGGTATTACCTTCATGATCTGCTTGTTATACATTTGAGCGAACAATAACAACAAATACCTAATAAAACGATTGGAAGGTCTCATTATCAGAGGGACCAAGATTATTCGAATTAAATAATGGTCTGTATTCTGTACTGTTGCACTATTCACAATCTCCACGCCTGCGGTGGTGCATTACAGCTAGTTATGAATTGTTTATTCATATTCATTAGTAATTGTACTTTTGTATGACGCAAAGTTGAATGGCTGAATCTGACAACTAGTGCTGCCTCCTTTCTATGCTGAAAGCAGCAAAGGAAGTGTAAAGGCTCAGTAGTTCACACACAGAATTGTGAGCACAATGATTACCCTGCATTTCACTGTCAGCCAATTAGGGAAATAACTGTGGAAAAGCAAAGTTGCATTACGTTACTTATATTTCGCGAAATCCATATTTTTTACTTGATTACATGCATACCTACATTAGAAGAGATTTTCTATTGAAATTTTGTTAAATATTAATATGTAGTTGAATATGCTATTTCAAGTTCATTTCTGAAAGTCCCTCCAACGATTACTGACTTGTTACCACTATTCCAAAGTGGCTTTTATTTAATTCTTGTAGGAAAGCTTTATATAATCAAATATCCTAAGGATTGTGTATATGTTGAAATATTCAACATGTGCAAGAAACCGTATACACAATCATAATCTTCTTGAAACCAGAAATTGTAGCAGCAGTTTATTAGCATTTGTATGCTATGGCTGCTTACAGGAGTTCGGGTGTACATACAGCTAAGCATTTTAATCGAGTTCAGCATTCACAAATGCCTACATCCTTAAGTATAAAGCAAGTAGATTAAAGGGTGTCACTGACAGTATGTCACAGAAAGGGCGTCACAACTTTTCATTGCTGAAAAAACCGCCCTGATCATTCTTGTATAAATCATTCTCATTGCAAGTTTGAGAATCCCTTTGGAAATGTATCGTACCAGGTTCTACAAAAGAAGTTTCTTGTGCTTGTGAATAAATGAATTAAGCCACATTTTCTTGTCAACCTTCACCACTTTCTTACATGTCCCTGGTTGAGCACAAATTCTGCTGTTTGCATCCAATTTCCTTTTTCCAAGTTCTTTTCTAATACAATGCCTTAGGATTATTCATATATCTACTGCACATTCCCCGCTTACCTTTCACTGCATATATTTTCAGAAATCATACTAATATATTATATATTGATAGGATTGTAAAATCTACCACTCATACTTTAAAAAGAGGATTGTAGCAGGGAACTCATGGGATATTCTTGTATTAGATCTGGGAACATGCACATATTTATATAGAGAATTGATCACTTGAGTTAATAAGTAAACCGCTTCCTTGTGATTTGACCAGTGACATGACAGGTCGTGCGCTGAGCATTAGACCCAGTTTATTCTTTAAATCTCAAAGAAGTGTACATTCACATTACATTGTCGGCTTTAAATTAATTTGATTCATTTTACCAAACACACTGCGCACTAGTAAGATACCTACGTACGCACAAAAGCTCTTTTTACGACATACTTTACAGACCGACACTGCACACCCAGTTAAGTTTTCGTGTATTACAGTGTATGCATGTCTAAAAATGCAACTAAATCCTTAACAGTTTTAATTTGTACTTGGTGAAATAGAAGAAAAGGGGTGCCGAGTTTCAGAGATTACGTTAGGGAATATATTATTTATTTTTTATAGAATCTGTGAAGCTTACTGGATCTGATGCATTTTGAAACTTTTGAGAATTTTCGGCTTTTTAATTACTCGCAAACCAATAAGCAATTCCTAATTACAAACAATCTTTATCATGCTCCCTTTGCGATTTACAAAGAAATGCCGCGTTAATAATATTCTTGTTCATGCTTATTCGTTTTGCCGTTTTGTTGCTTTATGACTCATTAAAATCATTTATTTCTGCTGCACAGTACTTGCACATTACCATCTTCCGAAGCTAAGAATGTACACCATATAAACTATAAAATTTACAGAAATGGATAAATTATTCTAAAATACCCTTTCGGTATGTGTAAATACTCAGTTTTTTTAAAACACAACTTATTATGAAACATACGGGTTTCTAATAAGCGTGTCATAAAATTAAGAAAATATGTTAAATAGAAACTAAATCAATTTTAAAATGGTTCACTTGAAAATTATTTACCCTTTGTCAATTTTATTTCATTGTACTTACCTGTACACATAAATACACACTATTTGCATTTGAATGAGGCTTACTGGTTATGAGTCGTTAAAAACAAAGTCATCAAAGCTTTCCCAGTAAGGGCTTCTCGTAAACGTCATATAAGTTTGTTTCCCTGGGGTATTGTAAATACATATCCAACAGAATACTGTCAACGTCATCATCAACATCCTAATCAACACAATTTAAATGTATCCTGACGGACTGAAGAATGAAGCCGCTTTGAATAGTCCCTTTAAATGATCAGCTCAGCAGTGTTGTTTCAGGATTCATAATAATAATGACATATTGTAAAGAAAGCGTAAGGAAATTCGGACTGTGAAAGGGGTATTGATTTTAAACGGAAAGCTGCATTAGACAAGTATCAGTACAAAACTCGGGAATTAAAAAGCAAAAAATCATCCTCAAAAGACTCCCTGTCTTCGATGCCGCTGTTGATGAATGGGAAAATATAATGAGTCCGACGCTGACGACGGTAGAATCACAACTTCAGCGTATTATTATATTGACACAGACACACGTATTTTTTTTGCATCGGGATTCAGATTCTATTATAATTCCCTGTGTCAAATACAAAATGCACGAGCATGCTTCTTGTTGTGATCTTGCGAGTGTGCATTTATTTTCCCTTTCCTTGAATCACCAGTAGCCTCGTGGCAATGAAGTTGCATCTGTTCATCATCAGTGAGTGAATAAAAACATGAAGGAACTATACGCACCATGGAAAAAAATGAAAGACGGGTCTTTCATATGTTTATTTAGCTGTATCAATCCAAGAGTGGCAATTGAACCTCGCTAAAAGCTAACAATGTGTTCTTTCACAAAGAAAAATACAGAGATCAAATAATAATGCAGTGAAAGATAGTTTTTTAAAAAATCAATGCGACGATGAACACGATGATGTTATGATGAATGCGAAATCATCAATAACGGCTGATTAGTTGCGGCTTTTTTCTCTTCCGTCTGCACTTTCAATTGATAGATGTGCAACATCATTCATTTCTCCTGCGTCAACTCCGAAGATGATAGCTTTGTCGATCTAACTTGGACTAAGTACAGCATTGTGTTGTTTTCAAAGGCGGAATCGCAGAATTGATTTTGATGCTTACTTTACCTCGTACAGACTGTAGTTTTGCGTGAAGCCTGGTCTTCTGTGAGTAAGGAGAATTAGCTGTATGAGTCAGAAAAAGCATAGCGAATATATTTGAAAATAATTGCTTCACCTAGCCTTTTAGAGGTAAAAACAGGTAGCTAACTAAGCTTTTCATGACTTCAGGAATCCATTAGTGTCTGCAATGATTTAGAAGAGTATTACAACTTAAAACCTTGTACTTATAACTATGTTTAAAAAAGGTAGCTGCCGCAAACCTTTGTACCATCCAGTATTAAAAGAAAAGGATTCTAGTAGAAATGGTCACTGTCGAACCTAGAATTTAATAGGTTTGAAGAAGCAAAACATGACCCTACAAAAAGTAGGATCAACTTTTTTAGCTGAAAGATCCGGAAACAAGTTCGTGTCCTCTGAATCGCTAGTGCTACTGAAGAAGATCTTTTACAGAGTTTCCCTTACTAACTCACACGTAGCCGCNGAGAGTTCCGTCTTCCATGGTTTTTCATGGTGGGTTTATAATCATTGTCAAAAGTTATATTAAGCGAGACTGAAAATGTTACAGAGTTTCCCTTACTAACTCACACGTAGCCGCGCATTAGAAACGATTGGTAATCAGAATTAGCTGCAACTTTATCTACAAACTAGCGGTGTGCGTAAAAGTATATTAAGGGCAGGTTCAGTCAAACATGCGTGGCTTCGTGTCTTCAAATGATTTTAAACGGCCGCAGCTCAAATTTTAATGAGTACAGAAAAGAAGGCACTTTACTTTCATGGATATTGGTAAACGTGTTCATTGACTCGTTGAGTGAATTTTAAATGCTTTACGAGAGTTCCGTCTTCCATGGTTTTTCATGGTGGGTTTAATAATCATTGTCAAAAGTTATATTAAGCGAGACTGAAAATGTTCAACCCAATGTTTTGCACGGCCAGCTACCTCTTGATCACCTCGTAAGTCAACCAGATACTTAATCTTGACTTCATATCTTATCTCAGCTTGTTAATCATATATGCACGTATTTTTAACAAAGAGTTTATCTTTAAAAAAAGGTTGCTCTTGAGAGAAAGCGGTCTTCGTTTTCTAAACTGGACACTTGTTATGTAATAATGCAGCTGGATAAAAATCTTGTTGCTTGATTAGTGATTTGTTCATCTAGTGGAAAAAATACATTCAGCTAACCGAAAGGTGTGTAGAGATTATGCCATTCATAAGAGCTGTTCTCACAGTAGATCTAGCTTTGGCTGCCTGTTTATATTTGGAAAGCGTAAATAAGGGATTCCACACACTTCATACTTCGCAATTAACTTACCTCTACAGAAAATTGTAGCTTTTTCAGTGTGCTGTGGCGTATCTTGCACAAGTGTCAGCAAACGAAGTATTACCAGATTACTCGTACCAGTACAGTATAGTATCAGGTTTAATCATCTTTGGCTCACAATATTCAATGGCTTCCTTTCTTAATGCATGTGTCGTTATGCTATGGATTATAAGTATGATATGCTTTCTATAACCACCCAAATATAAAACCATCATAACTCTTGCACCAGGGTTTTTATTTTTGAAGTGGTTAGCGCTTTGAGTCAGTCGGAATAGGCGAACTGTTTACCGATAACAGATTGAGAAAGTAATATGTGAATGTGAACCGTAATCATACTAACTTGTCTTGTGTGCACTCAATAATGAAACATTGTATACAGCTACCAAACAGCCAACTGATTCAAATCTCCGAAGACATAAGAAATGCTAATGACGCGATTATGAAAGATTAACAAAGTGTTTATTAACAGATATTATCTCAAAGTGGTTGCGACTGAATGATGTGAACTTCATTCATGGTACATTGCCCTGTCTCATGATAACGTATAAAGGAGCATTTGGAAGCTTTCCTTAGGTTTTTTTTACTAATTTTAACTCCTCGAAAACTAGTTTCAAACTTAAACAAAGCATTGTATTACAGGTTCAATGGACGCCTTAAAAAATGAGTAAAACTATACAGTATAATATCGAACATTGCGGCAATACTAACTACATTATTTAGTAGAGTAATGGTCAGGGACTGCGTTCATGTTCGATTATAACAGCAAAACTATGAGCGAAATTGTTAACACAGAATGGGACGGCAACTAGATACCGATTTATACTGTGTACAAACAAACATTAAAGATACATGTGATTGAGACTTTCCACGCAAAAACTGAAAAGTTATTATTATTATATTTGCCCAGTATTATTTACTTAGTTTATAGAATCAAAGTAAAAATATTTTAAATTTTCAATTTATTTATCATAAAAGCAGCAACTACTCGAAGATAAAACAGTTTGTCCCTTATTCAAGGGAAGTAATATAGGTATTATATGCTTTTATTGTCTTTTCGGAGCCCTGATTTACACTGACTTATACCATAGCTTAAGATATGTACTAATAATTAAACTTGTATCCATCCAAATATGCAGATCACATTTTCAAGTATGAAAGATCCATGTGACCAGTGTCACCATCTTCTTTCAACTTCATACAAGAAAATAATATGCAGCAATCAATTGAAAAGCTGCAGCTTTCATGTGTAAAACCGGCTCCGGTTCTTGAAAATTCTCGTGCCGGTCGTTTTACTTGACTTGGCAGTATGAGATACGTCCGGTTCTACAAAGTAAGAAGTTGTCAGCAATAGAAGGATACGACATAATTATTTTCTTTTCACACTTTGATGGTTTCTTTTGCTGCGACGGAGTTTTTTCTTGCCATCGAAATGTATCCATCGCGTAGATCAGCACATCAGGGTCGTTTGCTCTCTGCACCAAGTTTCTCAATGTCCACGTCAATTCAATGGCTCAAGTTTATCTGCGATACTCACGTTTTTATTATATAGATGTGAGCGACGATATACGAGAAAACCAACCAAGTGGTTCCATTTGCAAGAATTGCATTCTGATTCCACTAAAGTCTTCCCACCTGTCTGCCAATGGGATTCCCTCAAAAGTAATTTTGCTGAAAAAGAGACCATTTCATGATATAAAGCATGTTTTATGCAGCCGGTTTTCTAAAGGATCAGGCATGAACGTTCTAAAATAATGAAAGATGGTGGCTAAAATTGCTGCAACAATATATAGTATTTTTACTATTCAAAGCATCCATGCACCTTACCAGCTTTTAAACTTCCATTCTCATACTTTTATATTATGTTGTTGTTACAAAGATAGCATATCTTCACTTTCTTAGGAACTATAAAAGAAATTACTGTTCACTTGTATTGATAAAAAAGTTGGTGGTGTGATGTGTAGGTTCATTTATGTCCACAAATAAAATTTATTCTGTTCATAAATCAAAAACAGTTTCAGAAATAATTACAAATTCTCACTGACACGAGTATGATCACTTTAGTACAAAGCTACTGTGATGTCTGACGCTCCGAACGTGAGGAATGCTCACAGCCTCATGATCACGTCCACGTAGGGCAGAATCAAAACGTGCAGTTCGGTTATTTAAGTTCTACTCTCATAAATAAATCTAATTTATGCTGATATATCTGCTTAGAATATCAATATTTGTCACGTTAGTTATGTTCCATTCGTTCATGATGCGAACATTTAGTCTCTTCTCAGGAATATTTTTTGTAATGAAACTCACCCTATGCTCTTGCAAGTGGCTAGAAAATCCAAGCAAGAAATGTTTTTGTATGCACTTTAATCGATACAATGCGCCACTACTGTGCTGCAACATCAAACCCGACCTGACTTTTTTCTCACACATTGAATAATACTTTTATATACAAATTTTCCTCTTACTTAAAGGGATGATTATTATCCTGATGATCTCGGGAACGCAGGAGATGATGGTAATTTATCCAATCTGTCGGCCTCTTACTCATCTCAGCATGTGTAGCCACAGACCAGTAGCAAAACCGTGATTGTGTTTATTCACTTATTTCTTCTGCCTGAGACTCGTTGTTCTCATGTGCATTCTTTTAACAACCGGAGAATACCATTTAATCTATGCAAACATTGGGACTTGCCAATAAGTTATACATATAACTTATATATGATGTTACCATAATAAATATATTATATTACTCTACCCTTTTGTCATATCGCTACTGAATTGCTCAATGTAATACATATTCTTTAGGAGATTATTGTGGTGTTCGAATAACTCTCTGACAAAAAGCTTCTTCCAAGCTCAGCTAGTGAGCTACTAGTGAAATTGTAAAAGAGAGAAGAGAATGTCTTTCGTGATCCGACAACAACAAGTAGCCACGGAGTCCCATTCAAATTAGGGAAATTATTTACTGTCTACCTCATACCCAAATTCGGGGTGTCGATGACATGACGTCCTTCTCTATTTACATCACACTATGCATGACATGCCAACTGAGGAAAAATGAGCATACCATTGAGCTTGGCTACAATTTCCAACATTGCAACTTATTATTTTAAAAAAGTGTGATACAATCAATGTGGACGTGTCTTACATATTATGCTGTCACAGCTGTGCCTCTGCAAAAAGTTACCTGAAAAGTAATGTTGTTTTTAAAGAAATGCATTCTCAGAATGAAAGTTAACACGATTTGCGAAAACGAAACGAATGTGATTATACTGACCAAAATAAAAGCAAAGAATCGAAACAACAGAGGTAAAAGGCAGTTTTAAATGCATGTTCTAGGGCAATGTGAGAATAAATACATAACTCTGCTGAGTGTCACAATTCTCCTTAAAAAGACTTGCAACAAAGTCCTCGCTTTTTTATTGCAACGCAATAATGAAAGTAGCGTGAAGTAGTTCCAAAAATACAGATGAGATTATATTTTAGAACCTTAAAAAACAATGTCTGCTCTCCAGGAAAATCGTCATGAATCACAAGCTATGACGTATAAGAACCAATTTTTCAAAACATAAAACCATGCATACGACAAGGCGAAACATCTCTCATATCAAATAAATTTTATATGATACACACATAGGCTGTGAAATATGTAGACAAAACACATTCAGTTTGAAACGACTTATTAAGCAACATTTTATATGAAGCTTAAAGCTCAGAATAAAAAATCTAAATGTAATGCTAATACGAGCGTAACAAATTACAAAGATAATATAAACTTTTGACTTATCCCACCTTCTCAGTGCATTATTATTTTTACACCACATATCATCACATAACATTCACCAACCGCGGCGGTTGGTTGGCACATGGCAGACGACGAGTAAATCTCATTGTATATAAATTCTCAAGGATTATTATATAATATTCCTTTCTCTTCTCCATTATTATCATAAACCCATGTGTCAGACCGAACAATGTAGTGGAGCAAACGATAATGTTTCAATTGAACTATTTATCCTAGACAAAAACATTGTATCTGCATCGAGAGAGATTCCAGGGAAAAATGAAAACCAAAAGTATGTTGGATTATATTACGACTTTATATTACCACATGGATGCACGGTGATGATTCACGGAGGACTTTACACTCAGGTGTATTATAATGGTTTTTTTTAAATAAAATTGCTGCAAAAAGGCAGGCATGTTTCTTATATTTTTATATCCAGTGAGGTAGAGAATTTAACCTGTCAAGCGTAAAATATTCAAAATAATGCCAAGTCAAGTGCTAAATGTGCACAAAAAGCATTTATTACGATATTCGACGTTGGAAGACTTTACTTGGAATCTACACATGATTTTATTCGCTCCCAGTATGATGTATAAAGTAGACCACCCTGTAAACCACACACACCTGTGTTACTCTCTCCGTTCACATGAACACAATGTGTGAGAAATCAAAAGAAAGCAGGTGAATTGACGGTGGTGGTGCGATAGATATTCATATCCCATATTGATTGCGCGCGTATTGTGTCTCTCCTTGAGTTTGTGTGTGTTTTGGATCTGGATGCATATTATGTTGCTATTCATGCGAAAGAAATAAAATTCAATATAAAAAGGGTAATATACCCAAACGTTCTTGAAGTGTGCGTTGGCTGATTTTTATTATTGAAAAATCATCGCCTTTTCAAAAAAATGTACAATGAACCTTTTCCCTTGTGTTAAAATTAAAGTGGGAATGTTTGGTTGAGTGAGGAAGACAGTCTGTGAATCCTGGCGTGGCTTCATGCAAAGCAAAGAAAATATTCTTACATTTTACCAAAAAACGTTTTATTGTAGGAGTATACATGGATGTTATTAATAAAACCGGTACCCCACGAGCAGTCTGCATGGAAGGAAGAAAAAGAGAATTTAAAGGACACACAATTCTTGGTTTTTTAAAAATATTTATAGTAGTGAAATTCATAGAACAAAATATTTTTATATTTTTTATGCATTTTAGGTTTGAGTTTCTGGAATTTTACTCTTTAAAATTGTTTGTTTCATTTTTATGCTTTCCTTGTCGCATTGTTTGAGAAATGAAGTCGATAATCCAAGATTACACCTCATAAAATTCGAAGTAATACTTAAAGTTGACATATCACCAAAGCTTGGATATGCTCAACTGAAAACTATGTTAAATCGTGAAGAGCATCGATTTTGTGCCATTCTTTCCTCCGGAAAGGAATTTCCAAATAAAAATCATTTTTTATATATGTATGTAGTAACGTAATTCTAAATCCACGATCGCAAAGTATACTCACCTGGTTGGAATTGAAGAAAGTGACAGCATTTTGAACATGTTCACAGTGTAACTTTGTAAATCCCTGTGCTTGATGGCGACCAGCACAAACAACAAATTCCTTTTTTATATAAGTTTTACATTAACATTATCTCATTCACACGGAGACAGGCAAAAGGCAGAATTCTTTTTACAGACTAATCGTCATGTAAATAGTGCATACATGAATGAACAAAGTGAAATATAATGCATGAAGTGTCAAATCAGATGATGAACAAGTATTTTGAAGATTTTAAAAGTGCAATATGAGCATTTTCATATCATTATTCTGTCAACCATTGTGTAAACCTAATTACAATGCTCACAAACCTGTCTCTTTGATTCGTCCTAGTCATTTAGCTCCATTACAAGAGGGAAGACATGTAATAAAGGATTTTGTGTAATTGTGCCTGTGTCAACTTGAGGATGGAATGAAATGAGCTTTATAAAAATCATACTTTTCAAAACCAGTACAGAACCAGTTACGTCGTCAGTCATATAACAGGAACGAACAGAAGAGCATCATCAGAGTTGTGCATTCTTACTGGTATGAAATCTTCCCCGAAATAAATGTATAGTTTTTCTGTCTGGATACAATAAAGATGAGCCTAATAAACACGAACAAAGTTTTCTCCTGTATTCCTTGACACTATAGGCTCAAGATGCCTGATTGCATGAAGCAACCAATTATCCAGCTTAAAATATTATGACATTACTTTTTACATTAAAATCCTTGCTAAAAGAAATTTGTTCGGACTAAAGGACCTAACAAGTGTGTTTTTATTTTTAAATAAATAGTTTCAAATGTAAGGAGTATGGTTCTGTGTATGTATTAATACCGTTCTAAACAAACGGTCTTGAGTCAATACCAGACTTTGCAAAGAACAGCAGTTTTAGCTGTTGGATTCGTTGGTTGATACCAGAACAAGTAAAACAAAATTTTAGAATCGTGAATTGCTAAAAATTTGTAGACATGTTTTTTAGCATTTGCCAGTAATCACATTCCTCTGTATTTGCTTTAGGTGCTGACGAAGTGGTGTATTATTTAAAAAAAGAACCAATTACATGGAGGCGTAAAAGTTTCATAAACCGTGGTTGGTGCGATCAAAAAACCTCATTCACAGTGCCGCGAGGTGTATCAAAAGATAATGAGTAACGGAGGCAAATACATGTAATCATTATTATACATAAGTATTGTACATCCCTGCAGAAAGAATCTCCCAAATGTAATTCCCACTCACATACACTGAGTTCTTTAGAAATTGCTCTTTACTTCTATGCGGCAAAAAATAAAAAATAACATAGCGTCCAAATAAGCATAAAATATGGAAAGAAAACGGAGACCTCCTTGAAAAAACACTTGTGATAATGAGCAACGGTAAAGTCTCATAGTTGCACGTGGATTGTCTTATAATTTTCACTTGCATGTGTAATAAGTTCACCAAACATAAACTTTTAGCCAAAGAAAGTATTTCCTTTAAATTATTTTAAAAATTGCTGTATGCCTTCCTAGAATAACATAGGATGTGCAATCATGATGTGATGTGATAACTTGAAGATTTAGGCTCAGAAAATTTACGCCATTGGATAAACAATTGGACTATTGAAAAAATGCATGAAAAGACACCCACTTTTAATTAAAACTCTAAACCTGATTATGAGAAGAAACTAATTAATAGATTTAAATATTAAGTAAATACTAAAATTTAGCAAGTCTTCTTGTGATTTAAGGATGAAATCAATGATGAATGAAAGTGCTTGCTTCATTCAATGGGCAATATTAAGTGGATTCAGAAACTTTTATACGGACAGCAGACAAGGGTTAGCAGTATTCTTTAATTCTTACCTTGAAGTATTTTTTAGTTTGGGTTAATGTAAAGGTAATAAAAAATACTCTTTACTTCAAGCCTGAATCTACGTAAGGAAACATAATTGTTTGTCTTAATTCCTTAACCTATTTTTTAAATACTGCGTGGTTCATTTCGTCATGTCAAACCATTGATCTAAAAAAAATTTTTTTCCCTTCTAGTAGCCTTTAGCCATGAAATGAACACCAAACGTCCGAAGCTTTGATTCATTATAAATAATACTAAACAATTCTAACCAAGAATATTATTCCACATTACACTAAATACATACATAAAAATGAATTTTACTTCATTTTCATGACCACCTTCTTATAAAAGTGGTAAATTTCATATCGTACTTGGCTACAACAATCACAGTCTTTCATTCTCTTTTCTACGATATGGTAAAGCACAGCACGCTTATAGTGTAAATGCGGTGCAGTTTATGTTGCTACAAAACAACATGAGAAAAGTTTTGACTTGTGCCTGTCACGTGCAAGAAACGAAGGATGAGATTTTGGGATGTTCCATAATCGTGTAATGTTCATCATTTAGCTGCTGGGTTTATAAAAAGTTGAAGTAAAATCAGTGCTTGGTCAAGATCTCACTCCGTAGGTAAGCATTCGTCCCACAGGAGATTCGTTCTGATCCCGTCATGACTTTGTGATGGGCTGCTGGAAGCAAAATTCAAATGAAGTGAACTTCAGCAAAAAAAGTTAAAAAAGTACTAAGATTAATGTTTCAAAGTTGTCATAAATGGTAATAAATACCTTGAAAATAAACGCCATAATTTAAAACTAAAACACACCACGGCACATCGACTTTTATCCTGAGTTCTAAATTTCAAGAGAATGAAAAATCAGGGCACTATGATACAATTGTTTTTTTTTTCAAATATGTGCATATGCAAGGCTGTTGCTTTTTGATCGCCCACCTTTTATACTTTTAACATTAGGTTAAGCTGTTTGACTTTATGTAAATACTATTGTCATTTTAATATGAGCTAAATTCCACACGAGCAATTTGTTGTGTCAAAAGAAAAACAAAAATGGAGTATGGAATAATACTGCAAAAGTTGCACCACTTAAACTGACGATGATGAGATGACACTCATCATACAGATCTTGTAGTTAGTGGTGGTTGTGGTTAGTAAAGTGATGTGATGGGTTTCTTCTTTTCGTCAAATTTTATTATTGTTGCCTTATATTCCAATCATGCCCTTTCTTCAACTCGCTTCAAAAAAGGATACGTATTGTGGTATAATATGGACATTTGAACTTATAAAGAGATTCATAATATTTTAATGTCAAGGTTCCTTCCCATTTCGGGCTAAATGTTGGGATAGGCCCTGTATTATGAAATGAAATACGCTGGCTCCTTCACACGTGCTTGATTCAGTTACACATATTAACGCATCACTTCCATATATAAACTTTTACGACATTTTCCTGTGTCGCAGTTGCGCGTGTATATGCTTAGTAACGTCACTTCATATTAAATACTTAAATTGAAAATATTGAATCCAAGTCTATTCACGGTTCTACAAGAAATGAAACGAGGAAAGAAGGACAATCCGAACTTTTCATTTACCTCATCTCCGACTTCTTAAAATGGTAAACATGACTCACCGAGAATGAAATGAAATACGCTGGCTCCTTCACACGTGCTTGATTCAGTTACACATATTAACGCATCACTTCCATATATAAACTTTTACGCAAGCAATCTAAATCTTTGGTTGGAGTAAACAGTTTACATCAGGCAAAAGAAGAATCTATCAACCGTCTCTTCTTCTACAAATCGGTCGGCACGGCAGTTAGAAGATGCATAAATGCCATTTATGTATACCAACAACTCGTAATGAAATGCGTATGGTAAACATGACTCACCGAGAGAGATTGAGTGAAAGAAGCTGATGGGGTGGCTAGCTTGATACGCTCACAAACTTTTCATGTGGTTACGACCATTAGAAATAAAAATTGTAATTGTTTATCGAGTAGTTTCCGTCTTCCCTGCAATTTCTATTCGTAGACTAGCCCATGTCTGCAGTGAGTGACGACCATGTGGGCTCGTAAAGAATATGAATGAAAACCTATATTTCTCAACAATCGCATATAACAATACACTACTGTTTTTATTCTGGTAGATATCCTTATATGGCGGTAATTAATGAAAATTAAAGACGTCAGATAGTTCATGAACGAATAAGGTGCCGACATGTACACAAAGGTATCATTTTTATTATTACAAACATATTATGAACTCTTACAAAAACGAGCTAACAACATTTTGCGCACGTGTGCATCAAGAGTGGGTAAACATGGTTCACTAGTCATAAGAGATGTGAGATCTGTTGTTATTAATTCATATTTCTTAATGCCAGCTTCCACCTCGAAAAATTTCCGGAAATGTCTAAGAAAAGCAAACCAAAGCTTGACCAGAGGTTATCTTGGATGTCACATCACAAGCTTTTCAACTGAAAATACAGTCAACGATTGTCAGCTTATTTATGAAATTATTCTGCGATTTGTGGATTCACGTACTGGTTCTGCTAACTCAATAAATTATACCTCTTACCCCCAGCATCCATTGTGGCCGGCGTAAATAAGCATTTTTATTGGTCAAATATTTCTTGTACATTATTTTACAGATCACACCTTCTCAGCAGATAAGTATGGCACGTGCACAGGGATAGCACACTTTTTGACTTTCACATGTTAATGCATTATCTCTTGAGACGTGGCAGAGGTGCACTCAAACATTCAACTGTCCATCCTCCCATCTACATGTCGCACTGGGTTGAACGTTTTTTCGTTCTTCTGCATTTGAAAGGTAGGTGTCCAAAACATTTTTGAAAGGAAGTCAGAGGCTCCTTATAAGGCATCCTGCGAGTGACGTGTATACGTACTATCTACAGATTTAACTCAATACCTACAACATTCTTTGTATTTTTATATACAGAATTATGTACATAGTAAAGATTTGGGGGATAACGCCTCCTTGAGTATTTTTTACAAGAAGATCCATGAACTGAATCTCAAATATCCACCCTCACCAACAATAACGTTGACTGTACGTGAATGTGGACAGAAAGTCCATGGCAAAATCTTGAGAACCCATTCATTTGCAGTACTTTCTAAAGAGACACTCTCTTTCATTTTTCCACTACTGCTTTTTACAAGCATTCATCACTGCTGTATTGTGTTCATGAACTAAATCATAAAGCGATATGTAGAATGAAAGGGATTATTATGATTGTGCTTCATATTTAAAGAAATTCTTTGAAAGTCATTTTTCCTGACTACGGCAATGCGTGTCAACTCTTTGAGCGGATTGTATGAGAACGTTTTTTTGCTCCTACTACCATTGCAATCAAGGATGTGTATTTTTTGTTGACTTCAATAAAAAACTGAAATGAACCTTAAATGATAAGTTCATAGTTTCCTTTTAAAGAAGTCTGTCACAAAAAATGCGCTTATGTAGGTTTACTAAAGTTAATACACTCCCCAAAAGACGGTATAGCAGACCTATAATAAAGCACTCTCATGGTAAAAACTTATTCTGCTTACTTAATAAAGGCTCGGTTCGTCTTCTGTCTCATCGAAGAGAGAACATCATGCCCT